>OZ020307.1:67633822-67937067 GCA_963971305.1 Arcuatula senhousia | reverse complement strand
ACAAGAGAGAACCCGAGTTAAAAGGACAAAAAATAATATAATGGGACATCAAGACACTCGAATTTTATGACAGATAGCCGAGAAGCATCTATCGACTGATGTAAAAAAATCAAGTATGTCGATCTAAAATCCATTTAAAGTAAATTCAAAGTAAGTATCAAATTACTAATATTTCTACCCTTATAGACTAAATTCAAAGATTTCACTCAAATGTTCATTTCATACCATTTACTCAATAAAATTTTAGGCCACTTTTTCATTCTCAAAAGATTGTTTTTGAATTTATTAGCTTTATAAACAACATTACCATAGAAATCGGGATGAGATATTCCCTTTACAACTAAAAATCGACGTGTAATGTTAATTTTTTAATGAGGCATCACAGGCACTTGTTTCTATCAATAATGGGGGGTAGAGTATGTATAAAAGAAGGAGAAGGTGTCTGACTCATGAAATACACTTGCTCAGAAAGTATTCATTTATCTTGTTTCCTCAGTCTTGCCAATTACTTGCAGCACATCAATTTGCTTGAAAATGATTTTTCTATTGAATAAAATTTAAATTAAACATCCTTGAAGTGCCTCTCGAAAGAAATCTTGACTCTTTGAAGAAAATTTCAGGTTAAATTTCCACAACACCTTTCTAACTGGACTCAATTTCCGGTTTTCTGATTTCTTGCTGTTATCTATGCTCTGATTGGTTCTTTTATAGATATGGAAGGATTTCCCTTTTCTAAATTGAGAACCAATCAGCGCACAGGTTACAACAGATAGCTTGAGAAACCGGAAATTGAGTCCAGTTAGAAAGGTATTGTGGAAATTTAACCTGTGTGAGGCATGACAAAAGACAACAAGAATAAATGAACGGTAGAGGAACTCTCTATAGAACACCCCCTGTTACTGACAGGTAAGTGAGAATCAATAAATGACTAATGTAAAAAAAAATCAAGCATATCGATATAAAATCCGACACAGCACTTCAAACATCAAAGTCATCCCGTTTATCATATATTTTAGTGTGTAATTTTCCATTGATATCTAAATAAAAAATTGACATCTTTCACTGGTGAGGTTAGATTTATTCAAGGTTAGCTCAGTGGGATATATTTTGGTAATATTATTAGAAAATATGGGATTGTTTAGTGATGTAAACACGAACAGCACAAAGAAACAGATAACATAAAAACATAAAACCAAAAAACAAAAATGAACAGCAATCAACTACGCAAACTCAAGTCGTAACGAGAGTGAACTCAGTTGCTCCGGAAGAGTAAACAGTTCTTGCTTGCTATATAACACCCGAGATCTGAGGTGACAGGTGTCGCCAAGAGGTTCGACCTTTAATCCATATAAAACTACAAAAAGAACTGTCCTACTACTACCTGTATAATCATTAATTTGTCTTGCCTTGATACTACCATCTAACTCTTTTTGCTTTGATTAACAAAGCAAAGTACTCATAGGAATTTTAAAAGTCTGCAATTTTGTATTTATTCTGTGCGTTAATCTAGTTTTATGAAGTCATACTTTTTTATAATTTAGAAAAAGACCATTTAACACTTGATGAGAAAAGTAGATGTCTGCAATGTGTTTATATTGTGATGGAAGTTTTTCCTAAAATTCTGCAAAAATCATGGAAGATTCGAATTCTCTATTTACCCCCCGGGTTTACCCCAAAAGTCTGTTTGAAAAAATTATGAAAGACAATATTATCAGGAAAAAATTAACACAATCAGATTACCACACCATACAGACTCTTTCAACTGATGGTTATTCAAAACTGGATGTAACACTTATATTCAAAATCATTACCCATTACTCCAACACATTCATTGCACCACCTACTAGAGGATGGAGTGCTAATCCACAACCCAATGAAACAACAATTGGTGATGATGCACAGAGACTCAGGCTTATCAGAAACCATTTTTTCCACAAAATTGCAACAGCAATGACAGAAGCAGAATATGAAGACTTTTTTGAGAGAGTGGAAGGTATTTGTGAGCGTGTGGACAGATATATGAAAATACCAGAAAACCTTTCATTTACAACACTACTGAAATCCTACACTTTTCCTGCACGGGACAAGTTTTGTGAGATAGAGAAACAGTACACAGAAAAGAAGGCTCTGAAAGGTATATAACAGAGTAATAAAGTGATCGAGTTGTATTCTCAGCATTCTCAGTAATACTAAAGGTTCGCCTTCAGCTGAGCGAAAGGAGCGTTAAAAACAAAATTACCTATCTAAGAACTTGTCAGTGTTTAATGCAAGGGATCTAACAAATCACGAAATTTAATAACGTTACCATTTTTTTTCAAAATGGATATTGCTTCAATCACATGTACAATATACAATATACATTCTAAGCTCACGTGGACCGAATTTATAGGTGCCATCACTTTACGTCATTCGTCGTCGTCGTCGTCGTCGTCTGTCATCCATCGTCGTCGTCGTCGTCGTCCTCTGTTAACATTCTTTTCTAAAATCTTCTCTGAAACTATTCAACGGGAATTTAATAGAACTTTGTATGATTGATCCTTACGGTGCTTTGCACAAAAATTGTGTTTGATTATTGATCTGTCGAAAAACCCGCCGTTTATAAAAATAGACAAGGGGAATACAGCTTATATATGGTTTTTAAATCAAAATGTATAAGAAATAGAGAAAATATGATGCAACCTTTCTTTTTCAGCATCAAAAAAGCTCTAAGAAGTCTTCATTTGGTCGAAGGTGTCAGATAAACCCTTATAGGGGTTATGGCTCTTAAAAAGTAAAAATAACGTGTTTTTTTCAGGCTTTTGGCCTATAGTTGCTTGCTTAAATCTTAAGTTCATTGAGATCTACAAAAGTCTTCATTTAGTCGAAGATGTCAGATGAGCGCCTATTTGGGTTATGGCCCTTGAAAGGTTGAACATGGCGTTTTCCAATATAGAATGAAAACTATTGGAAAAAGAGAAAAAATGTTGCTTGCCTTAACCTTCAGCTCATTTAGCTCTATAAAAGTCTGCATTGAGTCGAAGATGTAAGATAACCTCTGATAGGGGTTTTGGCCATTTTAATGTATAAAGTTTGTGTTTTTTTTATGTTTTTGCCCTCTATAATGATAACTATTTCAGATGGAGAAAAGTTGTTGCTTGCTTAATCCTTCAGCTCATTAAGCTTTACAAAAATTATCATTAGGTGAAAGATGTCACATTAAAGGCTACTGGCTGTTTTCTGTTGTTAATTATTTTAATTGTTCTTAAAATTTTAGGTTGTGTCGCGTACATATACTCCATTTATCATTATCTCTTTTTTGGTTTTTCTATCTAAAGTTGATTTTTTTACTCTCTGAAAAGTTTGAAAGTATATAGTGAAAGGGGTGGCCGTTTTTGTCGTGTGTGCAACCTATTACACAGTAGGATATAAAGTTCTATTACACAACTCATCCTCAAATGCTTTTTTTTTTCATTTTTAGGAATTATTATTTTTACTGAACGTACTGTACCCCATCAGCTCAACACCAATCCTTCAGAAAAGCTTCAAATATAAATAAATTAATTGATTTCCTTTCCTTTTAGAGTTTTTAGTTATTGAGATAGACAAAAGAAACTTTACTGTTTATCAGACTGGAGTAATGAAGGATTTTATTCAGGGACTAATAGACAAGTCAGGTATGTAACAAATAAAGAGCAATTAATGAATGTTACATTCAATTACAAGAACACATCAAAGTTATAAATTATCCTTTTTAAAGTTCTAAAACCATAATGTTCTGCCTACACCACACATAGGTTGATCTAAGTCATTTATTTGTTTTCCTGTACGGTAGTTTTGGTTTATAATTTGGTCCTCTTCATATATTGGTTAAATTATTTGGCTTTTTTAATGAAGGAGGCAGATGTACCAATGGGGTATCCGAATGTCAAAAGTCCGAAAGGTCATAGACAAAATCAGTAAACACCAACAGGAACGGGACTAAAACAGACAACATGTAAAACATGGAAAAACAAAAATAACTGAATATCAATCGACAACTCGAATTCAAGTCGAAACGAGAATGAACTCAGGTACTCCGGAAGAGTAAGCAGTTACTGCTTTGTAACAACCCGTTTTGCAATAAACTCCCCGTTTTGCAATAAAATATTTTTTTCTTTGTTTTATCATGTTTTAGGTACACAATGGTTCCAAATGGTCATTGATGAAGTTTAAGATAAAAAAATATTGTTTTTAGATATAAATTAATATGATTTAACTACTTTATTGCAAAACGGGTTGATAAAATATGTTCCATTTTTTGCACAGACCTCCCCGTTTTGCAATAAAATATTTTTTCTTTGATTTTTCATCATTTATGGACATAATGGTTGCAAATGGTCACCAATTAAGCTTAAAATAACACATATTGTTTTTAAACATAAACAAGAGGTTCCTAGGAACCTGAATCGCTCATATTTTATTTGTTTATCATGTTTTTAGTACACAATGGTTCTAAATGGTCACCAATGGAAGTTAAGATAAAAGAATATTGTTTTAGATATAAATTAATATGATTTAACTACTTTATTGCAAAACGGGTTGAAAACAATATGTTCCGTTTTTTGCACAGACCTCCCCGTTTTGCAATAAAATATTTTTTCTTTGATTTTTCATCATTTATGGACATAATGGTTGCAAATGGTCACCAATTAAGCTTAAAATAACACATATTGTTTTTAAACATAAACAAGAGGTTCCTAGGAGCCTGAATCGCTCATATTTCATTTGTTTATCATGTTTTTAGTACACAATGGTTCTAAATGGTCTTCAATGAAGTTTAAGATAAAAAATGTTGTTTTTAGATATAAATTAATATGCTTTAAATACTTTATTGCAAAACGGGTTGATAAAATATGTTCCGTTTTTTGCACAGACCTCCCCGTTTTGCAATAAAATATTTTTTCTTTGATTTTTTATCATTTATGGACATAATGGTTTCAAATGGTCACCACTTAAGCTTAAAATAACAAATATTGTTTTTAAACATAAACAAGAGGTTCCTAGGAGCCTGAATCGCTCATATTTTATTTGTTTATCATGTTTTTAGTACACAATGGTTTCAAATGGTCACCAATGAAAGTTAAGATAAAAAATATTGTTTTTAGATATAAATTAAAATGATTTAACTACTTAATTGCAAAACGGGTTGATAACAATATGTTCCGTTTTTTGCACAGACCTCCCCGTTTTGCAATAAAATATTTTTTCTTTGATTTTTTATCATTTATGGACATTATGGTTGCAAATGGTCACCAATTAAGCTTAAAATAACAAATATTGTTTTTAAACATAAACAAGAGGTTCCTAGGAGCCTGAATCGCTCATACTGTATTTGTTTATCATGTTTTTAGTACACAATGGTTCTAAATCGTCACCAATGGAAGTTAAGATAAAAAAATATTGTTTTAGATATAAATTAATATGATTTAACTACTTTATTGCAAAACGGGTTGAAAACAATATGCTCCGATTTTTGCACAGACCTCCCCGTTTTGCAAAAAAAATATTTTTTTCTGTGATTTTTTATCATTTATGGACATAATGGTTGCAAATGGTCACCAATTAAGCTTAAAATAACACATATTGTTTTTAAACATAAACAAGAGGTTCCTAGGAGCCTGAATCGCTCATATTTCATTTGTTTATCATGTTTTTAGTACACAATGGTTCTAAATGGTCTTCAATGAAGTTTAAGATAAAAAATGTTGTTTTTAAATATAAATTAATATGATTTAACTACTTTATTGCAAAACGGGTTGATAAAATAAGTTCCGTTTTTTGCACAGACCTCCCCGTTTTGCAATAAAATATTTTTTCTTTGATTTTTTATCATTTATGGACATAATGGTTTCAAATGGTCACCACTTAAGCTTAAAATAACAAATATTGTTTTTAAACATAAACAAGAGGTTCCTAGGAGCCTGAATCGCTCATATTTTATTTGTTTATCTTGTTTTTAGTACACAATGGTTCCAAATGGTCACCAATGAAAGTTAAGATAAAAATTATTGTTTTTAGATATAAATTAATATGATTTAACTACTTTATTGCAAGAAGCAGAGGTACCAATGGGGTATCCGAATATCAAAAGTCCGAAAGGGCAGAGACAAAACCAGTAAACACCAACAGGAACGGAACAAAAGCAGACAACATGTAAGACATGGAAACACAAAATAACTGAATATCGATCAACAACAATCCAGTCGAAATAAGAGTGAACTCAGGTGCTCCGGAAGAGTAAGCAGTTCCTGCTTGCTATACCACACCCGTCGCGTTGCCAATAGTCCATTCAGCGTGTAAAATCCGGTAAAGGAAGACAAAACAACACCCTATGACAAACCAACATCTGCACTCATCTGAGAGATCGAAATCCCATATTTGTCTATAAGTGCATGATGTCTTCCGTAATAATTTCTTGAGTGAAGACAGTAACCGAGGAGCAACATAACCCTGTGTGAGCAATTTTTGCGTCAGACGTGTCGCTCTGCTAAGGAAATCGATGTAAGTCCCGCACGCTCTGGAGTAACGAATCAATTGAGATACGTAAACTCCATAAGCTGGAGCGGACGGAATGTAGCTACACAAGAAGGGAAAGTTGACGATTGGAAAGTTGAAGTCATCACGTTTGTCATAGAGCCTTGTTGAAAGTCTTCCTTGTGAGTCAATTTCTAGATGTAGATCTAAATATGAAGCAGACTTCCTAGAATCCGTTGTGTCCTTTATCTCAAGCTCCTGGGGATATATGAGATGGAGAAAGTCACCAAATCGAGAATTGTTTAGTGAAAGGACATCATCACTATAACGGAACGTGAGGTTGAAAGAGAGAGCTAGTCTACGGTCTTTTTTGTCTAGAAGAGATTTTAAGAAGTCTGCTTCATATGAATGAAGAAACAAATCAGCAAGCAAAGGTGCACAATTAGTGCCCATTGGAATCCCTAGTGTTTGCTGAAAAACACGTCCAACAAATATGTTGTCAATAAGGAAGTTGAGCATGTCGATTATTTGGTCTTCTGTAAATTTGTTCTTTTTCTTAGACTCATTGATGACAAAGTAAGTCTTGGTATAATCGACTACAAGAAATTTGTACCTGCGTTTTCCATTCTTTTTGAAAAAGCTGCGATTAATCAGCTGTGCCAATCGCGATTTCAGTTGTTCATGCGGAATAGAAGTGTAAAGTGTGGAGAAATCGAATGTTTTGATGCTGTTACAAGATGAAACTGATTTAGAGTTAAGAATCTCCATCAGTTCTTTCGAATTCTTCAGGATCCACATTTGTTTGACACCATTTCTAGAATAACAACAATCGTAACATTTCTGGAGGCCGGATTTTATTGCCGTAAGTATTGAAGTCAACAGAACTGAAAGAGGCTTAGTTGTACATTTGGATGACCCTGCAATGAAGCGCTGTTTGTATGGATTTTTATGTAATTTAGGAATCCAATACAGGGATGGAATGTCATCATTACTGCCACCAACAGGAACACCGAAGGAGGAAATGACAGATTTGTGATTGTCAATGATTTCCTCCTTAGACAGTGTTGTAGCCGTGTATGTGGTACTATTGCTGGTACAACCAACCCCCAATTCAGCTGTCAAACAGTCAATATAGTGTTACTTGCACACAAAAATGATGTTATTTGGTGCTTTGTCTGCAGGTACAACAAACATATTTGTCATGTAAGGTGGACAGTGTTTTGGCAACATCAGCGTTGCTGAAAATGGATGTTGCCTTAGTGCTCATTGAGCCTTTCAAAGAATTGATTCTTTTCAAAACCAATGACCTCACAGCTTTAACCCATTCTGACGAATCGTCACATTCTTTCTTCTGTTCTTTTTGGCCCATTTTCTGGCATAGTCCTCAACTGAATCCATAATTGTTTTGAAATTATAGCTCCAGTTGATTCGTCTTGGCTCACGATATTTAGGTCCTTTAGCCAAAACATCGCGAAGTAAGTCATTTTCCACGATGTTGAGGTCACCAGTGATAGCGTGGCCAGAGGGACCATATTTGAATGCAAAACGGGTTGATAACAATATGTTCCGTTTTTTGCACAGACCTCCCCGTTTTGCAATAAAATCTTTTTTTCTTTATTTTATTATTATTTATGCACATATGGTTTCAAATTGTTACCACTTAAGCTTGAAATAACAAATACTGTTTTAAACATAAAGAAGAGGCTCCCAGGAGCCTGAATCGCTCACCTGGTCTAAATTAGCTATCACCCATAGAATAAAACATAATCTGACAAAAACCACCAAACTTTAGCTCAATATTTGTCATTCTAATAAGCCAGACACACAATTTCTTACCTTTAACGGGCTCTAAGACAATCATGACCCTATGAATACATTTGTAAAGCTAAATGAGCTGAACAATTAAGCAAGTAACAGCTATTCTCTGTATGCAATAGTTTTCATTCTATAGGCCAAAAACATGCAAAAATGTTATTTTTGACCTTCAAAGGTAAATCCTGTAAGGGGTCGTCTATAAATTTAGACTAAATGGAGATTTTTGTAGAGGTTTTGATGATGAAGCAGTAGCATGGCATAGGATTTCGTCTATCTTTTATACTTTTTGATGTACAAGCCAAAAACGCTGGTCTGACTCCCATGTCTATTTTTAGTAACAGCTATTCTTAAGTTATTTTACGGATCATTATGTTATTTTACGGATCAGTATGTTTTTTTATGGATCAGAATTTGAAACACAAAGTTAGGTGCAGGACACCCTAAGAATCAACCATACCGAGTTTCATTAAATTTTGTTTATTACTTTCAGAAAAGATTTTTGAAAAAAAAGTTTGAAAAAATGCTATTTTTCACCTTGAGGGGCCATAACCCCTTTCAGGGGCCATCTGACAAACTCGACCCAATTGAGACATTTGTAGACCTGAATGAGGTAAACATTTAAGCAAGCAGCAGCTTTTCTGTATCTGCAATAGTTTTCATTCTATAGGTCTAAAACATGAAAAAGTATTTTTTTACCTTTAAGAGGCCGTTACCCCTTTAAGGGGTCATCTGACAACTTCTACTCATTGAAAATTTATGTAGAACCTTTGATGCTGAAGCAGTAGCGTGGCATCTTATTTTATCTATCTGTTATACTTTACAAGCCAAAAAAAACAGTGGTCTGACCGCCCTGGTTTATTTTAAGCAACGGTAGCCAGGTTTTTGACGGATCAAAAATCGAAATTCAAGTTTGGTGTAGGACACATTAAGGATCAACCATACCAAGGTTCATTAAATTCTGTTCAGTGGTTTCAGAGGATAGAGAATTTTGAAAATTATTTACAGATGACGACGACGTACGCCAATTGATGACATAGCTTCGTCTTTTGCACAGACATCCCCGTTTCACAATAAAAGATTTAATCTCTGTTTTATTATCATTTATGCACACAATGGTTTCAAATGGTTACCACTTTAATCTTAAAAGAACAGATATTGTTTTAAACATAAAAAAAAAGAAAAAACATGATGATTTAATAATGAGTTGTTCATTGGTCAGATCTCCCCGTTTCGCGATAAAATAGTTTTTCTTTGCTGTATTATTATTCATACCCTTGTTACATTTACTATATTCTCTTTCGAGTTATAATGCTTTTCACGATTGATAGTTGTACGAGTTCTTACGATACTTTATTCCAACCTTTTCCGAAATATTTTCTATCTTTTACTCATTCTGATTATTTTTGCCTGTACGAATAGAGTCCGATATATTAAACGTACATCCCTAAAGTCTTAAAGTGTTTCTAAGTAAAATCTACCCATAACTGAAAACCTAAGGATCTTATATCGTAACCAACACCAAATCTGCACCAACAACAATCAGCATATTCTCATTTCATTGTGCTCTAGAACATTGCTCATATGAATATGGAAACCTATAAGGGTTGAAAATGTACTTTACAAATATTAATATCAAAGTATTATACTTTATTGCAAAACGGGTGATTCATTACAAAAGTTTGTTTTTATGTTAGACCTCCCCGTATTGCAATAAAAATATTATAACTTACAATGGGTTCTATTTTTCTTATTTCATTGTGCCATAGGCCATTGCTCATTTGAATATGGAAACATATAGGTGTGGAAAATGTATTTTACCAATATTAATATCAAAGTATAATGCTTTATTGCAAAACGGGTTAGTCATTTTAAAAGTTTTCTTTTAAATCAGACCTCCCCGCTTTGCAACAAAAGTATTTTTACTTACAATATTATTATTTTTTCTCATTTCTTTGTGCTTTAGAACATTGCTCATTTGATTCGGGAAACCTATATGTGTTGAAAATGTATTTTACCAATAATGTTATCAAAGTATAGGAATTTATTGTCAAAAAGGTTGATGCAATGTACCAGATTTTGCAATTAAATGTATACACAATGACTTTCCTCCATTGCTTGTGGATTTTCGTAGTAGTGTCAAAATGACAATTCTGCCGCACATGCAGAAATCCTGCATAAAATCCCCAACCCCGACGGCCAAATGCAAAACGGACGGCATTCCTATCGATCATAGGGTAAATACAAGAATTATGGCTTTCGTACACAATGGATTCGTTGACGACTTTAT
Source organism: Arcuatula senhousia (assembly GCA_963971305.1). Classification (NCBI taxonomy): domain Eukaryota; kingdom Metazoa; phylum Mollusca; class Bivalvia; order Mytilida; family Mytilidae; genus Arcuatula; species Arcuatula senhousia. The sequence continues at coordinate 67,926,473 of OZ020307.1, read as the reverse complement.
CAGCGAAGACGCCTTTCAGGAAAAGGTCCGAGACCAGAATCAGGAAGCCCTCAATTGGAAGGACTTACCCACACAGGTGATCTATAAGATCTTGGAGGTGGTAGAAGTGGAAGGAAAATTTGGCAAAAGCAAAATCCCCACTCTGAAAAATCGAGAAGGGGAGACCACCAAGGTATGGGCCTGCCCTACGCTCAAAATACAAATGACAACAAAGTTCCAGACAATAAATTTTGCTACGCCTGACGCGCGTTTCGTTTATTCAAGACTCATCAGAGGCGCTCTACCAAAAATATTGAAAATGCCAAACACTGTATGAATATGAAGAGCATAGAACAGTATAACCAAAAATACCTAACTGGGGAACCAAATTATTACTAAGATATTCAACCTATGTCTGGGGTAGGAAGAACCTTAGGGTTAAGACAATTCTTAAATTTAGACGGATAATTTAAAGCTTTGATGTATTCTCCAACTCAAAAGTGTTGGTGCCGGAGCGGGCTAACCTCGGGGAATTTAAACTCCACCAGCAGTGCTAACCTTCACGTGTGTTCGAAATACAAATGACAACAAAGTTCCAGACAATAAATTTTGCTACGCCTGACGCGCGTTTCGTCTATTCAAGACTCATCAGAGGCGCTCTACCAAAAATATTGAAAATGCCAAACACTGTATGAATATGAAGAGCATAGAACAGTATAACCAAAAATACCAAACTGGGGAACCAAATTATTACTAAAATATTCAACCTATGTCTGGGGTAGGAAGAACCTTAGGGTTAAGACAATTTTTAAATTTAGACGGATAATTTAAAGCTTTGATGTATTCTCCAACTCAAAAGTGTTGGTGCCGGAGCGGGCTAACCTCGGGGAATTTAAACTCCACCAGCAGTGCTAACCTTCACGTGTGTTCGAAATACAAATGACAACAAAGTTCCAGACAATAAATTTTGCTACGCCTGACGCGCGTTTCGTCTATTCAAGACTCATCAGAGGCGCTCTACCAAAAATATTGAAAATGCCAAACACTGTATGAATATGAAGAGCATAGAACAGTATAACCAAAAATACCAAACTGGGGAACCAAATTATTACTAAGATATTCAACCTATGTCTGGGGTAGGAAGAACCTTAGGGTTAAGACAATTTTTAAATTTAGACGGATAATTTAAAGCTTTGATGTATTCTCCAACTCAAAAGTGTTGGTGCCGGAGCGGGCTAACCTCGGGGAATTTAAACTCCACCAGCAGTGCTAACCTTCACGTGTGTTCGAAATACAAATGACAACAAAGTTCCAGACAATAAATTTTGCTACGCCTGACGCGCGTTTCGTCTATTCAAGACTCATCAGAGGCGCTCTACCAAAAATATTGAAAATGCCAAACACTGTATGAATATGAAGAGCATAGAACAGTATAACCAAAAATACCAAACTGGGGAACCAAATTATTACTAAAATATTCAACCTATGTCTGGGGTAGGAAGAACCTTAGGGTTAAGACAATTTTTAAATTTAGACGGATAATTTAAAGCTTTGATGTATTCTCCAACTCAAAAGTGTTGGTGCCGGAGCGGGCTAACCTCGGGGAATTTAAACTCCACCAGCAGTGCTAACCTTCACGTGTGTTCGAAATACAAATGACAACAAAGTTCCAGACAATAAATTTTGCTACGCCTGACGCGCGTTTCGTCTATTCAAGACTCATCAGAGGCGCTCTACCAAAAATATTGAAAATGCCAAACACTGTATGAATATGAAGAGCATAGAACAGTATAACCAAAAATACCAAACTGGGGAACCAAATTATTACTAAGATATTCAACCTATGTCTGGGGTAGGAAGAACCTTAGGGTTAAGACAATTTTTAAATTTAGACGGATAATTTAAAGCTTTGATGTATTCTCCAACTCAAAAGTGTTGGTGCCGGAGCGGGCTAACCTCGGGGAATTTAAACTCCACCAGCAGTGCTAACCTTCACGTGTGTTCGAAATACAAATGACAACAAAGTTCCAGACAATAAATTTTGCTACGCCTGACGCGCGTTTCGTCTATTCAAGACTCATCAGAGGCGCTCTACCAAAAATATTGAAAATGCCAAACACTGTATGAATATGAAGAGCATAGAACAGTATAACCAAAAATACCAAACTGGGGAACCAAATTATTACTAAAATATTCAACCTATGTCTGGGGTAGGAAGAACCTTAGGGTTAAGACAATTTTTAAATTTAGACGGATAATTTAAAGCTTTGATGTATTCTCCAACTCAAAAGTGTTGGTGCCGGAGCGGGCTAACCTCGGGGAATTTAAACTCCACCAGCAGTGCTAACCTTCACGTGTGTTCGAAATACAAATGACAACAAAGTTCCAGACAATAAATTTTGCTACGCCTGACGCGCGTTTCGTCTATTCAAGACTCATCAGAGGCGCTCTACCAAAAATATTGAAAATGCCAAACACTGTATGAATATGAAGAGCATAGAACAGTATAACCAAAAATACCAAACTGGGGAACCAAATTATTACTAAGATATTCAACCTATGTCTGGGGTAGGAAGAACCTTAGGGTTAAGACAATTTTTAAATTTAGACGGATAATTTAAAGCTTTGATGTATTCTCCAACTCAAAAGTGTTGGTGCCGGAGCGGGCTAACCTCGGGGAATTTAAACTCCACCAGCAGTGCTAACCTTCACGTGTGTTCGAAATACAAATGACAACAAAGTTCCAGACAATAAATTTTGCTACGCCTGACGCGCGTTTCGTCTATTCAAGACTCATCAGAGGCGCTCTACCAAAAAAAGGCGCTCAACAAAGAGAAGGATTCCTTGCGAAAAAGAGGCGCTCAACAAAGAGAAGGATTCCTTGCAAGGAGCTTTCGTTCGGAGCACCGGATTCAAGCTGAGCAAGAAATCTAATCAGCAGTACCTTTCATACGATCTGGTGAGGAAGTAAAGAAAAAAAAAAAAAAAAAAAAAAAAAAATCTGAAATTTCTCAATCCAAATAACTGGATTGGGAAATTTTTTTTGTCACTTAAAACTTTGATTCGGAGGATTCTGGAATAAGCGCGGGGAGCGAGGCGTAGCCGAGCGAGGCGCGCGTTGGAAGAATCCTCCCTATGGCGCATGCGTAGTGAGGTCTTCACTAAAAGAGGTGGTGGAAGGTTTTCGCAACTGATCTTTCTCATCGTAGTAATTCTTCAGGCAGATGACTGGGGTGGGGGCCTGGGACTGATAAGATCTCGCCAATCGTAAAGTATCACGATGCTTTTTCACCTTCTTGGTGATGCGCTTGGAGGTTAGCGAGAGAACGAGTGTGAAGATGGCACTCAGGCAAGCGAGGGAACCCAATGGGAGAGAGGCAGGGATGCCTACACCAGTCAAAGCGGATCCCATGGTGCCACTTGTCAGCAAAAGACTGCCGACGGAGCACGCACCTAGTCCGAAAGAAACCGCCTTATCCAGTCGCTTATAGATCCGCAGCATGCGGGCGTATTTGCAGATCTCAGCTTCCAGAAAATCCTCGATCGTAGCATCCACTTCATCACTCATTTATCTATATCTATAGGAGCATGCCCAAGATGGGAATGCTTTTGAAGGGGCTATTAGGTCCAAGGATCAGCCCACTTCCGTCGTAGATCTGACGTCCGCTCTTCAAGTACAATCCATCGCCGTACGTATTGGGCAAAGTGCCTGGACTCAAATACAGACCACGACCATGAGGTTTCACGCAGCATACTTTCCCACCCTTCTTCAGGTACAATCCAGATCCCACGGCCTTTTGGATGGCTGTGCTTCCAAAACCGCTCAATGCTCCCACGCCCAAAGCAGGTAGCACGGTTTTGGCCAGCATGGGTAGTGCAGCAGAGGCGAGACCTGCCAGCATGGGGAGGAATCCACCTTCTTTCTGCACGTTACGCCTCACCTGCTTCGGACTCATCTCCAAGACCATACCACCCTTACCGCTCTGCAAGAGCTTGGCGATGCGTTGGATCTGACGGTGGGTGAGGAGCATCTTATGCTCGCCGGATAGGTTGGAATGCGACAATCGGACGCTCACGGGGCAACCGTTCTTTGCCGCACGCTGGATCTTCTCTGCCTGACCTTTCGTCAAGTTCAAACCATACTCTTGATAATCCATTTATTTATACCTCACGCAGATGGAAGCGGATGGTGAGATTTTCTCCTCGCAGATCAATCGGGCGAGCGTCTTGATCGGTCAGATACGTCTGCATGCGATCGATGGTCCTCAGAGTCACGGGTAAGTAGACAAGATTCTTAGGAGTCTGGATGATCTTCATGCCGGGATCGACGGCGGGAAAGAAGCTATAGATTGTGGACTGCTGCGTGCCGTTGACGTAGCTTCCGTGGATGATATCGCTATTCACCAGGATGCTATTGATACTGATGATATTGACGATGTTCTCGCCTTCCGCGTATCCATTAGTGCTTCGATCATAGGCATACGTCCGACGCTCGAATCCAAGCACCGTACTGATGCTATTGGGCACATCGAAATCCACTTGATAATTTCTGGCGAGAGTGAGGGTCGCTCTCAGCGTCGTGCGATTGGCATCGAGAAGGATCTTAGCCTTATGCTTATTGAGCCGCAGTTGCCGCTGGATCTCATCATTGATATCATCGATTCCATAGGAGCCAGTGCTCAGCTCGATGGGAAACCAGCTTGCCCCTTCATCGGGAGAATAGCGGAAGGAATTATTTCCCGCATGAATATTGGGGATGGAGTAGTAGGTCTCCAGATTCACGAGGGCCATCTCGTAAGATTTTTCCTCGCGCAGCTGGAGGGGCGGATTGAAGCGAGTCAAGATCTGACTATCGTTTCCAGAGACGATGAAGGAGAACCCATGCTTGGGCTCCGTATTGGTGACGATTTGCCGCAAAAGTGAAGCGTCCATTTATCTAACCCACCTCAGAAGACGACGCTCATCTTCTGGCCGTCGGATTCGAATTGGAGGATTCGATCGGAAATGACCAGGGCGAAGGCTTGAGTATTGGCAGGGACGTTGCGCTCGAATTCGGCTCGGATCTGGATATCCACCGTCGACTCTTTCAGCCGCTCGGACTGATGGCTCACGTCGATGACGAATAGGGGATAGAGATCGATGAAGTCGGAGGGATTGATGCCACCATTGCTGAGCAGACTTTCCATGCTATGGAATTTCTTGCGGAATTCGGCAGCCTCCTTATAGACCCTGGCGACCCTGCATTGGGTGAAGCCGGCATTGAAGTCCACGGCGGGATAGCGCTCCGCATTGAGAGTCACGTGGATATTTCGCAATCGACAGTGGTCAAAGACGGCGGCATTATGCAGCTGATCGTTATCCCTTTCGGTTTGAAAGGCGACGATGATCCATCGCGGTTTTTCTCGCCCGCTTTTAGCGGCTAGGCGCCAGTGAAATTGCGAAGTCTGGGGCACGGCTATGGAGTCGCACTGCCTCATGCGAAATCCGCAATCGATCTTGGTCTTGCTCTGGATGGTCTTATAGAGCCGCAGCTTCTTTTCGTCGGACGGGATGACGTGGGGGACGAACCAGGAGACCTTGCTCAAGACTATCTTGGCCACGTCGTTGACGGCAGCGGCTCGGAGGATAGCATTGGCATCCGAATCGCGCACCAGGGAAAGCTCGTGCTTGAATCCGTAGACGATCTTATCATAGTCCTCGGCAAAGCCAAAGACGTGCTTGAGAGGGATGGAGAAGGAAAAGGATCCCTTATTGGTTGGCTTGGTGATGATATATCCGTGACGTGCCGCGAATCCGACGTTATCTGCCTCAGCATCGGCCGTGGAGTCCTTGAACCATAGCTGGTTGAGGCCTTGCGATTTGGAAAAGTCGTCGGGATACGTCAGCATCTCAGCATGGTGGTTGCGATACCCGGATCGTTGAGATGCTCGATCTGCTGGCCGGAAAGTCGGTAGCTGATGCTTCGGAAGAGAAACATGACACCGTTATGGACGAGCGATACGAGATCGGCGTCGGCATACGCAGTGCCATCATTTTTCTGAAGTCGGCCTTCGATCAAGAGATAGCTTTCGGAGGGATGAAGGAAGAGATCCTGAGTCTCGATATTGATGCGTATCATTGCGCCGGCATTATTCAGCTGCGCCCCGGCTTGAGGTTCGTATTCGTAAACCTGATATTCCTGGAGAGTTTCATCGAAAGTCAGTCCTTCGGTGATAGAGAGCATATCGGCCATCATATATTTATCTATAGCGCTGGACGAAGTCGTGGATGGTGGCGATGCCCCCGCCCGAGATGAGATTATTGAGACGGGTCTGCTGCTGTGGGGTTCTCTTGGTAGGTGGTGCTTGAGGCTTCTTTTTGCGGGTCACTCGATTGACGACGTGGTCCACCGCCTTACTCGCACCTTTCGCCACACCTTTCAGGGCAGCATTGGAGGCGGCGCTCACGGCCTTGCTTCCCAACGTCTTGGCGGCGGAGGAGGAAAGCACCCGTCCAGCCAGATTGGCGATCGTATCGAAAAGACCTTTTCCGCCGACGGCATACTTTCGACGATATCCGTGATTCACTACTAAAGGCATCGTAAATTTATTTAGAGGAGCTTCCGATGCAGCTTCTCGTACTCACTCCTGCTGATATGACCAGACTTCCTCATGGCATCGAGGATGGCCACGATTTCGTTGCGCACCCCATTATTTCCAGCCTGGTAGGCAGCAGCGCAAAGATCGAGGCGATCCAGCAACTGGTCGAAGCACGTGGGGAGGAAGACGGTCGAAACCCCACTCCCATACTTATCCTGCTTATAGAGGTAGGAGACGATCTCCTTCCATTTCCGACTTTTGCTGGCCTTGGGGGTCTGCGAGAGCGAAGAATTGCCTTGATACATGGCATTGGATGCTCGCAGGATTTCACCATAGGTATGCAAGTCCTCCACGTCGAAATCTTTGGGATTCTTCAGGACCATGAGCTCCCACAGGCCGGGGGTTCCCTCAAAGCGCTCGCCATCGACGAGGATATCGTTTCCATCGAAGGTGACGGGCAGACTTCCGATCATGATGCTGCCGTCTTCCACTCGCAGTCCAAAGGTATGGTCAGCCTTGGGAGTCATACTGAGCTGAAGATAGTGGGTGGCTCGCGGACCGAGGTTGGTTTTCAATGCTTGCTCGATGGCAAGCGGATCGTCGTCACCCTCGGCGGCAGGGAGAGGAGGAGGAAGGGCAGGCACCGGGGCGGGCAGGATGCAAAAACCATGGATTTACCCCTCCTACGCACTCTCCATGCATTTGGAGGAGCAGAAGGGCTTGGATGACCCTTGCAATCCATCGATGCGATCATACTCCCCCACCATCCTCACTTTTACGTCTGACCAGAGAGTGATAAATTTTGGAACGTATATAGTTTCCTCGCGGATATTGTGCAGAGCCTTGCCACGGGGGATCGCGACTCCACACCGGCAGCATGCCTCAGGGAAAAGCTTCGAATGCCTCTTGCACTTATCTCTACCCGATATGGAGGGATACGTGCACTGATGGCCGCGGACGGTCTTGATGCAGCACGGGGGTCCGGGCGCTGGCTTAGGTTTCCGGCGGGAGTGAGAATTATAGGTCCTTCCTTCGAAATCCTGATCATCGAAGCGGCTAGCGTACTTTTCAGCCCCGCATCTACTGCAGCTATGGCCTGGGATCTCATGGTGGATGAGCACACGCTCCCACCGGTGCTTGCATCTAGGGGATATAGGGGGTGGTAGTGGGGACTTTGGAGCATTCTCCCAATCCAAGTCCCGTTGATTCTCCAGGAAAAATTCCTTCAAGTGATCCATTCTTTATCTTAGACTCGATAGAAATCGTCTAGATTGCATCGATATTTCCCATTCGTCTTGGGGCTCGTGAGATCGATGGTCATGAATCCGTGAGGCTTGGACCAGCAGTGGTCGCACAGGGCATCGAATTGGGCGGGGGTGAGATCACCGCAATGGTCCCGGCGGATATGATCGCGATTTTTGGCATCCTGCTCGAAGAGGCAGATGAAATTGGCATTCTCCCGGATCGATTGCCGCGGGAGCTTGAAGTAATTTTGGCAGAGGTAGAAGCAGTCAACGTTATTATGGCGACCGCGCACGTAGTAGTCTTCACACTTGCTCTGCTTGCTCAGCATCAGATCGTCGAAGACCATGAGATTTTTGCGAGTGGGATCGAGATCTCGGGGATCGGGCACGTCGCTCGCTTCCTCGAAGAAGAAAGCTTCGATGCCGCTAGGCTTGGGCGGTGGCTTCATCGTCTGCACCACGTCGACCAGAGAGTGGGGATAGCGATCCTTGATGGAGAGAAGGTCGCGGATATCGTCTTTCGAAAATCCTTTCCCCAACGCCTACCGCAGCAGCTGGTAGATGGGCTGGTGGAGTGATTTTCCGAAGACGTAGAGTCGATCGTAGTCGAGCCATCCATCGCGCAGGAGGAGATTATTCAGCAGAGTCGTCTTGCCGCAGTCCGACTTCCCGATGATCAGTCCTCGGATGGATCGCTGCGGGAGGAGATAATGATTATTCCGACGACTCACGGCGGGCTCATCGTAGGTAAGGTCTTCAACGTCCATTTATCTATATAAAATGGGAATGTATTGCTTGAAGTGCAAGAAGAAGACGGAGACGAATAATCGCGCCGTGATCACGAGCGATGACGGACGGCGGCGGCGAAAGGTGGGAACCTGCGTCGAGTGCGGTGCGCGAAAGTCGCAATTCATCAAGACGGAGGAGGGCACCGGGCTCGTGAATAAGATGATCAATCAGCTGCCCGTCGAGATGCATCTGCCGGGGCATAATTTCACCGGTCCGGGGACCAGACTCAGCCAGCGACTCAATGCCGACGGCACGCCCAAATCTTGGTCGAGACCCATCAATCGAGTCGATGAGGCAGCCTATCGGCACGATCTTTGCTATGCCAAGCACAAGGATACGGCCGCACGCAATTCGATCTGCGATAAGACGATGCTAGCCTCCCTCGATGCCATCCCCAATCCCACTGCACGTGAGCGCCTCGAGCGTGGCATCGTCAGACCCATCATCGGTACCAAAGCACGATTTGGGCTGGGCGTGGGGGAAAAAAAGTCCGATGGTCGGATGAGCTAGCCGAAGAGCTGCACAAGCCAGTCCGACGCAAATTTCAGAAGCGCCGCGTGGTGGTAGGTGGGGTGGACGAAACCTGGGCTGCCGATCTCGTAGATATGAGCGCCTTCTCTCGCGATAACCGAGGCTTCAAATACCTCTTGAGCATCATCGACGTCTTCTCCAAATACGGCTGGTTGGTGCCACTCAAGGATAAGAAAGGCACCACGGTGCGAGATGCCTTCCGGACCGTCTTCAAGGATCGCACGCCCGAGAAGCTATGGACCGATAAGGGCACGGAATTTTATAATCGCGAGGTGAAGGATCTGCTCCGGAAGCACGACGTCGATCTCTACTCTACCGAGAACGAAGAGAAATCGAGCGTGGTGGAGCGCTGGAATCGTACCATGAAGGAGAAGATGTTCAAATACTTTTCAGCCAATTCCACGCGCGCCTACCTCCCTATCCTGGACGATTTCGTCCGCCAGTATAATACCACCAAGCATCGATCCATCAAGATGACCCCCACCGCCGCCAGCCAGAAAGAGCACGAGGCCAAAGTCTTCTGGAATCTCTACGGAGACCTTCCGCCCATGCAGCCTCACCGATTCAAAGTCGGCGATCAGGTCCGAATCACAAAGAAGAAGGGCATCTTCGAGAAGGGATATACTCCGCGCTGGACGGAGGAGGTCTTTACCATCGCTCAGGCCCTAGCGACGCAGCCGCCCACCTATCGTCTCAAAGACTACAAGGGTGAGGAAATCCAGGGATCCTTTTACGAGCCCGAGCTCCAGCGCACCGACCAGGATATCTTTCGCATCGAGAAAATCTTGAGCCGACGCATCCGGAATGGGGAGAAAGAAATCCGCGTCAAATGGAGAGGCTATCCCAAAACCTTCAATTCCTGGGTCAAGGAATCTGACTGGCGATGATCCCCAGGCTTTCCGGTCTCGATTCAAGGAGACCAGAAAGTCTTGATTTATGCATGCTTCAGCTCGACGAAGACCCTTAATGCGTCTAGATCCTGCTGCAGGCGGTCGTAAAGGGCTTTCGTGATGGGCTCATTATCAGTCCCGGGGAGGGGGAGATTTAGCACGTGATATTTCTGCATGTCTAGGTCCGTCGTCATCAAGCCGCCATTCGTCGAGACGCACTCCGACTTATCGACTTTGCCATCTTCTACGATCATCAGCTTTTTGGTAAGATCTTTGATGGACGCTTCATACTCCCTTTGCATTCGCTTGATGGCCATCTGCATTTGCTTCATTTCCGAATCTAGCTCTTCGAGGTCTTTCATGCCGTCTTTCATCTGCTGATTAACCCATCGCTTCGTCACAGCGTCCGAGCTATCCCGCGGCAATCCCAGACTAGTGATGCGATTATCATTCATATCGAGATCCTGGAGCATCCGCCAGATGGACATGCGCTTCCTCGAGTGAGATCCAAACTTATCCATTTATCTATAGTCCGAAGATTACGTCTTCAAGCGTCCGACCTTCCAAAAGGAGCTTCAGGACATGCAGGCAAAAGTGTCCGCAGACCACGTCGCCGCGCCGCTGAATTTCATCAGTATTATATCGAATCTCCGGCTGCAGATAGTCGATCATCTCGTCGGGCGGAGGCAGGCCGTAAGGATCGAAGTAGACTTTGAATCTTCCGCTCTTATACCAGCACGTCCAGTGCGTGCCGGGGCCATCGCTATCGTCGTGATTAAGGATACCGCATTCGATGGGCTGGGGGCTGGGAGGCAAGGCATCGCGCATGAATATTCCTCTGAATCGAGTGATGCCTAGGGTCGAGGCGGCTTCCTCAAGCTCTACGTTGGAGAGGGGCTTGTGGGGGAGGAGGAAGCCGTGCACGCGTATGCTGCTCATTTATCTAGATATGCCAAATGCAGATGAGGAGGGATGGGCATCCGCACCCGTCAGAGCCTGCTAAGTGTGGGATGGGCATCCGCACCCGTCAGAGGCTGCTAAATGCGGAGGAGAGGGGAGGTGCCTCAGCTCACTTGCTGCCGTGAGTGATTCGATAGTGTCCGTGAGCGAGGGTGCTGATGCCATCGGGGAGGATGTGGCGCTTGTCATCTTTGGCGGAGAGAGCGATCTTGTTGATCTGCTCCGTGTAGATCTGGTGGAGATGGCTCCGGATGATATTCATCGGGCGATGGATCTCCTGCTGGGTGTCGAGGCAGCGCTTGTAGTCCTCGAAGGCGATGCTGCGCTTGATGACGCTCTTGGTGACTCCCTTCGCCTTCTTCGTAGCCTTACTGTCGTCCATCTTGAAGGCGTATAGTTTTGCCCGGAGCCCCACGAATTCGGTCATGGTCTTGCCACCGCACTCGTCCTTGAATTTTCCGATGATCTTCTTATTCACGCCAGTGGGGATGTCGGAGGGATGCACGGCCGGATAGTTGGACGTATCGAATTTTTCCTGGACGTGTGGCGTGATATCCTTGTAGAAGTCGGCGGTCTGAATTTCGTAGGCTAAGCTGTCTGTGTCGGTGAAGAGCAGCCGGGCCTTATCGCCGTACGTCTTCCTCACGAATCCGTAGTGGAAGTCGTACATCAGGAGCTTCGAGATATCCAAGATGCACGCTCCTAGGTAGACGGGCTTATCGAACTTGAGCTTGGTCTTCTTCATATGGACGGCTGCTAGATTCTCGGTGAAGACGACTCGACGATCGAAGTTGGGCTTGGCCACCAGCTTCAGGGCCTGCTTTTCGGTTGTGACTAGCCTGACGTCGACGCGCTTTCGGATATTCTCCATCGTCTTGCCGAAGACCGAATTATTCATCAGCTTGAAAAATTCCTTCTCGGAGTCGGTCTTGGCTGCGGCTCGGAGCTTCGTATTCAGCTCGATATACGACTTGAGCCAGGGGGATTGCCTGAATCCTATGATGCGATGGACTTTGACGAGCTTCATGCCCATCGATAAGTAGAGCTTGAGATTTCGATAATGGAGGGTATATTTTTCGCGCTTGCCCAGATGAGGCACGAGCTTGCGCACCTTGTCGATTTCCACGTTTTCTGGCGCGAGAGGGTAGTCGTTATGGGCGTCGTGAAGATCTTGCGGATATTCCAGATCGCATTCCACCATGGCTCCGTACTCGTGATCGTCAGGATACTCCAAGACCTTCTCGATCTCCTCCGGTTCCATCCACTCGAAGTCTCCCGTTGGAAGGGGCTGTGCCATCGCCAAACCGTAGAGATTGTTGGCGTCGAGGTAGGTGAGATATTTGGTGGGTTGGGAGCTATCGTAGTCGGTCATGTAGGGATTATTAGCCTTGCCGTGGCGATGGGAGATCATGGCGACGCCCCCTCTGGTTGCCCTCTTGAACATCAGGAGCATGTCTGGATCGGAGAGCAGCTCCAATCTGACGCCGGTGGTTTTGAGGGCGGCATCGTAGGCTAGCCCTGGGGATGTGAAGTAGTGGGCAGGATCGAGCCCATAGTTTCCCATGCAGATATCCCTTAAATCCTCGAAGATATCCTCCAGTATGGCCACGTCGGATTCTAGGTAGAGATTGTGATAATCTCGCAGGGTCTTGCACTCGAAGGCCTCCCAGACCTTCTGAGCGTGCGCATAGTCCTCATTGCTGATATGCTCACCGGTGAGCGTGCTGAAGAAAGCTTCCTTGGGTGGGAGTTGGGTCTCCTCAAGCTTGGCAGGCCCATCGGCGTAATCGTAGGGATAGACCCCCTTTCTAATCATCAGCTCATACCTGTCGCCAAAGCATTCCCTAACCGCCTTGAATTTATCGGGTGTGAGATTCTTTGCCAGATTTTCGAGGGAGCTGAGCATGAATCTGCACGAGTCGATGAATCTCATTTCCAGACCATCGTCTAGCTGCTTTGAAAAGCTGATATATTTTTCGTCCGTATTGGGGATGCAGGTGATCTTCCCTCCCTTGAATTCCTTCACGAAAAGATGAGCATCGTACCCACTCAGATTGTGCAAGAGGATGGGCACGTGCTTCGGAAGCTGAAAATCTAGATTGCATTGGTTGTGTGCTGCGCCGCGATATTTTCCGGTGAGATGGTCGTGATCCCGGACCTTATCCCCTTCCAATTCACCCCCGCAAATGTGGCAGTGCGTGCTTGCTTCAAAGCTTACCTTGTCCTCGTCGCTCATCACCATCGACTTCTTCTCCTTGCTGATCGTCTGCACTTCCTCTTCAATGCACTGGACGAATTTCTTAGCCGCATCTTCCCCGCAGTAGACGACCGATTCCTTGTAGTCGCCGTGGGCATACTTCACGCGATAGCAGAAACCTGATGGTCGGTGCTGCTGATACTGCTTCGTGTAGGACTTGGTCGGATCGGGCTGGCAAGTATCGATCTTCTCCGTGAAGCATTCAAAGTCCGCATAGATCGCGAATGAGACTCTCATCTGCTTCTTGTGGTTGTGAAAGGCTATGGCGGATCCTTCCTCCGGCATCTCGATCCTGATGGCATCCTTCTGGCTGCAATATTCTAAGTGATCGTCGAGAAGATCCTGCCTCGTAAAGTGGGAGAGGCATCTGCGGCAGAAGTATGCTTGCCCATCGTGATTTGTGACCTGTGCGGTCAAAAGACGCGAGAGGCTCTTGATCCAGCAGTAGTGCTGCTTGTCTTCGTGCTTCAGGAAGAGAAGATCTACGTGGGTGGAGCCCATATTTATCGAAATCTTCAGGGGATATACCTGGAGATCCTCTTCCTCATCCTCACCCTTCTTGACGCCATCGAAGCCGAAGACGTTGACGTTGATGGAGGCATTCTGCCTCTCGAATTTATCAATCGCCTTGAGTGAGACTGGAAAGTCGATGCCTTCAAATTTTAGCTCATCTTCCCATTTCTTGTACTGAGCTACGCGGTTGGTAGATTTCTGATCGACTTCCTCGTGGTGAAGGGCCGCCAGCACCGCCCACTGGAAGCAGCGATCATCTTCATTTTTCACATTGATGATCGCCTTCTTTTTCGCGAGTACTGAGGGGGTCGGTATGAAGGAAGCCCCCTTGAGCGGCTTGAATTTGTCGAAGTGGATTTCTAGCTTCTCGACGCTGCTGAAAGTCCATCCGCTCCCTTCGCGCATGTACTTTGCCATACTTTCCTTAACCTTCTCCACCATGATCGAAATCTCCTGATCAAGGTCGTCAGATTCCACGAACATTGTCGTCCGTGATCTGAAAGGAGTGGTGACGTAGATATTCTCCCCTTTCGCGAGGCTCGTTTTCACCATCTCCACAAAAAGCACTAAGTGGACCTTCAATCCCCTCTTTTGAGCAAGCGCATCGGAGATGGTGGTGGAGATCGTACTCTGACTTAGCTTGAGAAACGTGGCTACGTCATGCGGCTTCAAAGGTTTGATGACGGCCGTGCCAAATACGCCATTCAGAGCTTCCCGCATATCAATGATTTTGATCCCCTCCTCGACTGGGGCATTTTTGATATTCTCTTCCACCAGATGGAGCAGATCGTCTCTCTTGAGCTGGGAGTATTTGGTGAGGCCGCGATTCTTTGCCAGCGCTTTCAGCTGCTTCTTGCTGAAAACTTCCTGGCGGGCAAATTTACGGGTGGTTTTCTCCTCGATGAGCTTCACCAAGGCCTCCTTGTTCTTCCTACTGACCCCCCTAAGACCCTCATCCTTAGCTATTTGACGGAGGGTCTTCATGGTCTCTTTGACCACCATCTTACCCTCGACTGGAATGATCTCCTCCTCCTCCTGCCGGTGTGGTTGCTGGCTATGCCTCCAGCAGAGGCCATCCTTCCCGGGCTTGCTCTTGCAGAACTGCCCCTAGCTTCTTCCTCTTGAGTGAGACGCCGCATGTGGTTTTCTGCTCCCCATCTGGTTGATGCTCAAATCGCGGCTTCATTGACTGCGCCCCACAATTTTGACACATCTGGGTATGCTCATCCATCTGCGTCAGGTTGGGGGCTTTGCAGCACTGCTGCTGCCTTTGGGGGGTTGGGGCTGGGGGGCTATCCTCCAAATCTTGCTCATTCTCCATAAAAAAATCCTGAAAGTGATCCATCTTATTACTATTGGATTCCATCCTTTTATTTATTTCAATCTGGGGCACACCTCTCTTTAAGGTGTCCTTATCCCCACTTTCCTGTGGGGTGACCTGACGTTTGCTCTGTACGAAAGCCATAATTCTTGTATTTACCCTATACTCAATAGGAATGCCGTCCGTTTTGCATTTGGCCGTCGGGGTTGGGGATTTTATGCAGGATTTCTGCATGTGCGGCAGAATTGTCATTTTGACACTACTTTTCGTTAAAGGAACAAAAACCAGAGGAGAAAGGCAAAAGAAAACATATGATAAAATGTTTTCAAAATGATGGTAAGATATTTAAAATGAATAAACATATTTCGTTTCAACTCGTTTGTTCGTATGTTATAATTTTAACTGTAGGTATATGATTAAGGGACATTACGTGAAAGATATCAAAATGTGGGTGAGATAAATATATTTATCATATACTTAATGATGATATATACGATTTTGTATATGCGATACTGGCAATGTTCCTAAATCCATATCACTAGGGGTGTGATAATCATGCATATCATACCCTTAAAATCCATATCATGCTACATTAAATCCATATCACACCCCATAACAATAAAAAGTAAAGTAAACTCAAAAAGGACAAATAACTTTGTTCTAAATACAATCTTTGCGTATGAATTCGTCACCTTATTGTTTTTGTATTATTTCAGGTCTTTTCTTTTGTTGTCTGCTAAATTTGTTTACAACTTCAATAACTGATAGAGTTGACATGAGTTTTGTTTTTGTCCTATTTATTGAAATTATTCTAATTAAATGTTCATGTTTTTTAGTTTTACTGATTTTTATGTTGAAAATGGAACATGGAAATATGCGTTTTTAAAGTATAAGATAAATAGGTAATGATATGGCGATATTCATATCACATCCACATCAACCCTCGGGCCTAAAGGCCCTCAGGTAGATATGGAGGTCTCGGGTTGATATGAGATGTGATATGAATATTGCCATAATATAATAACCTCTTAATAATTGTAAAATATGTATGATAAAGACTGTATTGCTAAACGGGTTTAGTCATTACACATGTTTCTTTTACTTTAGACCTACCCGTTTTTGTTTTACACTAAACGTACAACATACAGGTTGTGAATAGTTTTCAATTTAATTCTATTCAATTAACTTTTATTTCCGTCAAAGACAGTAACATTATTCCCCGCAAAATTGCAACTTACTGATGCTAACGTCGCCACTGGAAGCCACAAGATTTGTATGAAACGTTTAGAGACCAAACAGAACGAAACAAAGGAGAACGTCTTAGTTTATTCACGGCCAAACCAGCGTTAAATCTAGTGCCGACGACGAATCGGCAATGATAACGAAGCTAAAATTACGACGTACAACACACAGAGGAGGCATCATCAAGCTTTTGAAACGTGTAGTCGATTTCTTTGTGGAACATGAAGTGAAAGGACTCACAACCTGACCTGATCCGGAACAAACAGAAGACCCTCCTAGAATACAATGCAAAGATCTTTGACGAAATATCGGAAAATGAACACGAAGACGAGATAGGTATACATTTGATATACAAATGACCCTTTTTAAACTGTCTATCATTATCGAAAAAGCAAGTAACACTACTGTTCCCCAACTCATACACCCAAATCAACACATCCCTCAGCCTGTGTCTCAGTCTAGTAGCCTAAACCCACATGCCTCGGAATTTATAAAACATCGCACTCACAAGACCTAAGCTACCCCCAGTCTCATTTTGATCGCCCGAGAAGTCAGTTACCTCAAGCTACGTCTAGCTCCGAGAGCTCAGGATCCATTGCCAAAAGTACTACAAGCTACCAAAACTCAACCTACCCATGTTCAGCGGAAACATTTTAGATTGGTAACCATTTTGGGATTCATTCTCCGCAGCCATACACGAAAAAAAAAACGTTTAGAGATTCAATTAGCAACAAATGCAGAGGTGGGTTTAAAATTCATTAGTCTGGACGATACTCATCTTATTCGTTTATCGACTGGCTTCTTCGATGGTGATCTCTTTCTCAATGGCATCCCTAAGTACTTGTATAGTCCACTGGTTGCTTTCGGGACATCTGACTAGGTTTTCCTTAGTCATTTCGGAATGCTTAGGTCCATGCAGAATTTTACATGTCTACCCAGTCCTACGTCAGACATCGCGGATTTTTTTCATCGGTATTGAAAATTACATCTGAGATTTTTTGCACAATTACGAACAAGAATTACATCCAAGCCTTACATGTATTGAAGCGCAAATGTGTTCAGCCACGTAATATAGTCGAAGTGTCCATGCAGAATTTTACAAGTCTTCCCAGTCCTACGTCAGACATCGCGGATTTTTTTTCATCGGTATTGAAAATTACATCTGAGATTTGTTGCACAATCAGTTTCCATATGAATACCAATAACTTAGCGATAAATTTGTTTTCAGAAACGAATATATATGCTATCTAGTAGAAAATTCAATGCAGTTATCATTTCTGCGTCGGTCCAATTCACATATCCTTCATGTGTCTTGTTACTAAAAAAAAACGATTTACAAATACAGCAGAAACTTTCGAACAAATATAGTAACTTTTAGATTTATCAAAACACCACTTGATCACATATTAAGATTTATTCTTTATTAGATTAAGCGGAAGGTTAGTATGTAAAGTAGAAAAATACTAACTATCGATAGATGTAAAGGTAGTTTCAAAAGCACGAAGTTGGTCGAGAACGTCAAGCGAATTTTTAACACTCCAAAATGGTTACTAGTGATGCCGCTATTTTTGAAAGAAGCAGAGGTACCAATGGGGTATCCGAATGTCAAAAGTCCGAAAGGGCAAAGACTAAACCAGTAAACACAAACAAGAACGGGACAAAAACAGACAACACGTAAAACATGGAAACACAAAACAACTGAATATCAATCAACAACGCGAACTCCAGTCGAAACAAGAGTGAACTCAGGTGCTCCGGATGAGTAAGCAGTTCCTGCTTGCTATAGCACACCCGTCGCGTTGCCAATAGTCCATTCAGCGTGTCAAATCCAGTAAAGGAAGACAAAACAACACCCTATGACAAATCTTTTCACAGTAACAAATAAAAAATTCTTCATGGTGGTCAAAGCAAGGGACAAAACTTTGTTGGTCATAGAACATTTTCTAGACGCTGATATAAAACGAGATTTGTATGGATTTTTGTGTAAATTTGGCATCCAGTACATTGTCGGTAATTTATGGTTTGTTGGGGCAGCTCGAAATGCCTGTGGCAGTTGTGATTTGATCGTCAATAATACTGTTCTCTGAAGAATGCACAGATATCTACAAACGGCAACCATATACACAAAAACACAGACAGCCAAGCTGATACACATAGATGTACTTATCGAACCTCAACCGATACAAACAAACATGTACTCTAAACCGATGTCAACTTTTCTGTACTTGAGTGGATTGAAGTTGGCTATTCCTACTGTACATGATGAATATTGAGAGGTATCCATATAAGTCGGTGCTGATTTTTTTCTGGGGCTTACATGTAGTCGAAGATCAAATAGTCAGAGGTCAAGGTCCAACAGCTGTGAAATCGAAAGTAAGTAAGACATTTATTATCTGAACCAAAATCAGCCCCGACTAAATGGATACCTCGAAATCTTAAAACTGATTCCCATCTGCTGAGACTGGCGTAATTGATGATTTTAAAAATACATGTGACCTCATGGGGTGTGCGGATGAAAGCACGTTGGGTAATGCTGTCGTGCATGTTGCGGTCGATTTAATCGTTTTGGGAACTGTTGACTGTAGTCTCCTTTGGTACATATACTGGTGTGATGTCGCTTTCCTGGACAATTCTAATAGGACTTATCTGAATTACATAAAAGAAAACTTGTGTAATGACAAACTTGTTTTGCTATAAAGTACTATACTTTGATTTTGATATTGGTAAAATACATTTTCAACGCCTATAGGTTTCCATCTTCAAATGAGCAATGTTCTAGAGTGCAATGAAATGAGAAAAAAATAATAATATATTGAAATAAACTACTTTTATTGCAAAACGGGTAGGTCTAACACAAAAACAAACTCTTGTAATGACTAACCCGCTTTGCAATAAAGTACTATACTTTGATATTAATATTGGTAAAATACATTTTCAACACCTATAGATTTCCATATTCATATGAGCAATGTTCTAGAGCACAATACAATAAGAAAAATAGAACCCATTGTAAGTTAAAATACTTTTATTGCAATACGGGGAGGTCGAACACAAAAACAAACTTTTGTAATGACTAACCCGTTTTGCAATAAAGTACCATACTTTGGTTTTGATATTGGTAAAATACATTTTCAACGCCTATAGGTTTCCATCTTCAAATGAGCAATATTCTAGAGTGCAATGAAATGAGAAAAAAATAATAATATTTTGAAAAAAACTACTTTTATTGCAAAACAAGTAGGTCTAACACAAAAACAAACTCTTGTAATGACTAACCCGTTTGCAATAAAGTACTATACTTTGATATTAATATTGGTAAAATACATTTTCAACACCTATAGATTTCCATATTCATATGAGCAATGTTCTAGAGCACAATAAAATAAAAAAAATAGAACCCATTGTAAGTTAAAATACTTTTATTGCAATACGGGGAGGTCGAACACAAAAACAAACTTTTGTAATGACTAACCCGTTTTGCAATAAAGTACTATACTTTGATTTTGATATTGGTAAAATACATTTTCAACCCCTATAGGTGTCCATATTCAAATGAGCAATGTTCTAGAGCACAATGATATGAGAATATGCTGATTTGAATATTAATTAGTTGTTGGTGCAGATTTGGTGTTGGTTACTATATAAGACCCTTAGGTTTTCAGTTATGGGTATATTTTACTTAGAAACACTTTAGAACTACTATAGAGATTGTTGGAGGTTGATGATTTGAGGATCCTTAGGATAGTGTTTGGTTATCTTGAGGAATAAATGTTAGCTATAGCCTACGCAGGTATAACCAGTTCTAGTGTTATGAGATGTATTGGTGTTTTGGAACTAATGTTGTAAGCCAAATGGTATCCATGCAGTTCTTGATGTTGATGTTAATGTGAATACGGAATATCTTGCCTACACAGGAAGTATTGCCATGGTGAGTTCCTCAGATATGTTAACGTGCTAGTTGTTAAGTTTTGGATAACTGAAAACTTATGGCGTCGTAATAGTTACTTTTATTCATAGTTTTTATAAACAGAAGCAGTGACATAATTTTGTTTTGTGAATTTCAAGATTTTTAAAGACTAGTTTAAATACATCCTGTACTTTTTTTAACCTCATTGTAAATATGTGTGTGAATGTCGTTATTAAATGTGTATATAATAAACTGTAGAACTAGAAAGCTTAGAATCCTTTTACCATCAAAGAGCCCACGATTAAATAATGAAACGTAGCATTCAGTTGTCTAAACATTAGCGTGGAGCCTTGGCCAAACTCAACCGCCATGGCATGTTTGGTGTCAGAAGTGGGATACCATCATGGATTAATCATAGACTAGATTCATCGTTTCTTGAAGTACAATACAATGATTCAATGGGATGTGCTAGTTGTTACATTTGATGTTCTAGAAATGTAAATGTGCAGTCAAATCGAGATGCTGATGATCTATTGTTAAGCCGTCGAAATTCTATGGAGATGTTGAAAAAAGATTTTGAAATTTGGATTTGAACATTCAATAGAAATGTTCCGCAAACCAAGAAAATGTGAATGTTGCCAGCATTCTTAAGGGGAGAATTAGTTTACCATGTTTACTTTTTTACAAACTTTGATTTCCGTTTTACACGTTCTAGTGATTCCTGAATATTCTTTTATAATAATTATATGTGAGTGACTATTGTTGTACATGTGCATTAAAATCGTGGACTTTGCAGAAGTTAACGAAACGATTCAGTAGTGTATGGGCAGCCATTCGGGCAAAAATTAACAAAAAAATTAGAAACAGACAATAAACTTGAAACAGACACAAAAACACAAAAAACAGACATGAAATTTTATAAACAGACAAAAAAATACAAAAAACAGACATGAAATTTTATTAACAGACAAAAAAATACAAAAACAGACGTAAATTTTATAAACAGACAGACAATTTGTAAAACAGACACAAAAATACAAAAACAGACATGAAAGTTTACAAACAGACAGTTGTAAAAAGCCAAGCAGACGTTTTTAAAAACAGACCTAACAGAGGGCGTGACGATCGGGTGTCGGTAATTAGTGTAACATAAACCCGAAACAGGTCCGAAGGTTTTTAAAACGTAACTTTTTTTTTCTATTTAAACAAAATACTTCGAGAAAAATAGATCAATGATTCTAAGTTAAAAAAATGTCACATACGGTGGTTAAGAATAAAAAAAAAAGAATTTGAATATGATATAATTTGTGTAACACACATCTTAATGCGATTAAAGTTTTATATTAACATGTTGCCAAAAACGGTACATTTCTCCTCAAATCCACTTTTTCCTGAATTGATCTGAATTCGTATTTTGTTGTGGTAGGTTGAAAAAAAAAGGAATCATAACTAGATGATTTCACCAAAGGACTCGTTGTTTCTATATATTCAAATTGGTTTTATTTACAAAGAAAAAGGAAACGTTGTAATTAGGGAACGGTCATTATTTATCAGCTGGGGGGGGGTGGATCAATTTAGGGAGGGTCATAGGCAGAATGTTTGGAATCCTGGGAGGTCACCGTTAAAAAAATCAAATTATAGGGGGGGTCACCTATGGTAAAATTGTTCCGCAAACATTATTTACGGGAGTCCTTCGATTTTCACCGGAGCTCATAATTTTTTACTTTTAGGCAATTTGTGTGTTGACATGTGACTTGTATTACCAAACTTCATCACCAGACATATTTTTCACTAAAATTCTATAGTCCGTTTGCTCCATCTTAATTAAATGCTATTGTCCAAAGACCATTATATATGATAGAACCTGAATGTGTTAAAATTTATTAAAATCAGTGTCATTCCAGTGTTGAATAATTCTTTCATTTGCATACCATTGAGAACATACGTTGTCACAGTTCTTTGTATAGTACTTTAAGAGTATGCATGCATGTAGCAGAAATCCTTCCTCAGATTTTTTATCAATCTTTGCTGCAAAATATTTTTCTTTTAAAAAATATTAAAATTATAGACCCCATCTTCAAGGTTGGACCATATATCAATGAAAACATGCATATCTTTTTCACTATCTATTATCAAGGAATTATATTCATTGCTGTTATGCATATAACAATTAAATATAACGCTAAGAACGGGGGGTCATACATAAAAAAAATCAACTCATATGGGGGGGGGTCGACGACCTAAATCTTAAATCTCCTCTGATTGGGGGGTCATGGATCACAGGTCAGATTTTGGTTAATTTGCTCCAACCCCCTCAGCTAATAAATAATTCACCGTTCCCTTAATTTATCAATGAGTCTAAGTCATAATTGGAAAGTAGTTAAGAGTTAAATGCAGAAACAGACGTGCAACATCTGTCTAGCGAAAGACCTGTGCTCTTTAGCGTTCTCCTTACTTCTTAGAAACCTATTTTGCGTGCTTAAAACGTGAAAACAACGCCCAGAATGTCATTGTAACTAACGTGGGACCTCCAAATTCTATAAGTATCAATGAAATACATAGAAGGAAATCAATCTTAAAACCTTAACAATTCAAGCCTGAAAGATAAAAAAATATAATCTACATAACACAATATTCTGAGACATAGAAAACAACGTGAAATCTTATATAAAACAAGGGTATATAAACTCAGATGGTCTGGTAGGGAAAGTAGTTCTTGCGAATAATAACATCGGTGGGCACTTTAGGGTAAAACTCTAATACTACGACAGACCAACGTCTATACTCAATAAAGCACGCGATACGTCTCTATTAAGGACATCCATTGTGATATCGGTGGTCAATAAGGTAAAACAAGTGCAGTAAACAGATGCAAGGCACATTTGTTGGAATCAACTAATGACATCGATGATCAATTATGATTATCTGAACTCAGAGACGCAAACTCTTACCGAGGGTTTCTGGGTAAAAAAGGACACGTTATATGTACACATTGGTGACAAGATGTTACGAGAGCCAAGGCCGAAAACCCAATACATGTATTAACCTAATAACCACCATATGAGACCCCTACTTCAGCTAATATGTCAAAAATCGATAGCCAACAAAAAGTAGTAGCTGAGAAACCTGTCCAGATTTTTTTTCGATCCTTAAAGAACTCTTAGTTGATTTGTTAAACAGGAAGCCAAATATCGGAAGCCTACGAGTCTTTTACGAAAAAAAGTGTAACGGACGCACTTATTGGGGGGACTGGTTCGCGAGAGTATAATTATATAACTTGGTATCTTTTTCGGACATCTTGCAAATTTTTAGAGTGAATTTCAATTAAAATGACTTAAAATATCACAAAACAAGCAAAACTTCTTTTAAATTATCTTGTTTTTGTTAATGAAATAAAAATAACACATATTTTTAAAAGAAAATTAAGATTTTCTAAAAATTTCTATTTTCAAGGGGGGATTATTTGCGGGAAAATTTGTGACATATTTTGTATAGCAATGTGCAGGAGAAAATAGTTTTTCTTTAAATATATAAAAGGAAGGTCCATGACCCTAAGTTTTTTAAATGTTTTTCGGAAGATAGTATATATGACTTGTCACTTGTGAAAAATAACTAAAATCTGATTGATTTCCAGCTCCAGCTCACAATGATGTTGAATAACTCTTTTCCTATTGAAAAACAAAACTTGAGGTCACCAACTTTGCAAGGTCACCTTTAGAAAGGTAGGTGACCCCAATTGTTTTGCATTTTTTAATGTTCGTTTATGAAAGTTAATTCTGAAAAATAAAAAAAAAATTTTGGATTTTGCTTATACCCCCGAACCACGTTGTCATGCGCTAAAGATAAGTAATGAATAAATTTGTCGTGCGTTGTAAGTAGTCAGTCAGACGTTTTGGATTCGATCACTATTAATTTTGAAAAAAAACTCTCTACAGCGACTCGGCCAATTCGAACTTCAGAACACGTTGAATTGAACATTATAGTGCGACAGAGCCATAACGTTATAAAACATACGAAACGTGGTAGTTTTTATATACTTCTTACGATTTCAGCTAACGAACTTTAATAAACTAAATTTATTTGACCATATGAAAGAGTTTAGTTAGAAAAGTTTACTGCATGTTTCAGTGGAATAACATGAACGATTGCTTAAAAGACAACGGTTTTCCTTTGTAACTACATGTATAGACCTACCCCCCCCCCCCCTGCACCACCCCAAAAAGGGAACTATAAGATAATTGCACTATTCGGCTACATGTACATGTGTTGTGCATTTATTGTTTTTCTGTTTTCTTTTTTTTTTTTTGTCTTTAGGTTGCCTTTTATAAAAAATATAAATCCGTTAAATGCAGTGGTATTTTGGATACAGAACAATCATAATTGTGATACTCACATGATGAAGATAAATTATGTTGACGTTCATCATATGCATGTAAGTTTGGGTTTACTTTCAAGAATCATGAATCTACGGGGAAAATATTTTTTAGAAAGTGACAGAAGGAATGGAATTGAAATCTTTTACCACCTTCATGTAACACAGTGCGTATATACCTAAGAAGCAAAGGGGCTCAAAGGGACATTCGAGTGTCAAAAGTCCGAAAGGGCAACGACAAAACCGCGGTAAAAGTGAACAAAAACAGCACGAGGAAACACAAAACACAAAATCAACCGAATAGAAATCAACAACGCGAACTCAAGTCGTAACAAGAGTAAACTCGGGTGCTCCGGAAGAGTAAGCGGTTCCTACCTGCTATAGCTGAATACATCATAATACAGTTAAAAATTACAAAATTTACACCTAAGTTCTAGACATTACTAGTAATTTTACTACGACTGACGCGCGTTTCGTATATTCAAGTCTCATCAGAGGCGTTCTACCCAAAAGATTATAAACACTATTATAACAAGTCATAACATATTTTATTTTTCCAAATTATATGAAAATGAATTAAGAGCATAAAACAATACAGCAAAAATTCTGGGGAAAATCAGCATGCGCGTGTAAGATGACTCAATAAACACAAGTCAATTTTCTCAATTGAAAGTTGAAAGAGAATAATGATAAACTTTGTTTTTTCCACTAAGATCCTGAATATCGATCAGACCGACACCAGCCTGGTATCACAAAATATCAACTTGGGATCGATTAGTTTTAAATAAATGTGAAAATAATATATTTCCACTAAATTAAAACAGTTTTTCTTTCGAAAATAACATATAGGCATTAAAATATCTTTTTTAATTGTTTTTTTTAACGGCGACCAATTCAATTTGATTTCTTTCGGTTTTGAAACCTCAGTTCGGGTTCGGGTTTGAATTCACAAATTACCAACACCCGATCGTCACGCCCACTTTTAGGTCTGTTTTTAAAAACGTCTGTTTGGCTTTTTACGGTTGTCTGTTTGTAAACTTTTAGGTCTGTTTTTGTATTTTTGTTGTCTGTTTTACACAATTGTCTGTCTGTTTATAAAATTTATGTCTGTTTTTTATATTTTTTTGTCTGTTTATAAAATTTCATGTCTGTTTTTTGGTATTTTTTATCTGTTTATTTTAAATTGGTGTCTGTTTTTGTGTTTTTGTGTCTGTTTAAAGTTTATCGTCTGTTTTTAAACTTTTTGTTAATTTTTGCCCGAATGGCTGCCCATAGTAGTGCACTAGTGCAGAAACTGTTTAAAGCTAAATTTCAGACTCTTGGATAAAGTGAAGTGTAAAATGTGGACAATACTGTGTTTGTGTTAAATAGTTAAAAAATCATTTTTAATTGATTTAACTGGAAAACAGTAAAGTTAAATAGTTACTTTGGACTTATTTTCATCTTTTATGTAAGTTTAATGGTGTAAAGAAATTAATTTCAATTAAGACAGGGCTTCCAATAATATTGTTTTTGTATGTAAAGCACATTATTACAATTGTCTAATAAAAGAACTAGGCATTGATGGTAATACTTCCGCTAGCGCTACATACACACGGACTACATTTAACAAAGATGAAATCATAGCTAACCATAGCTTTTTGGTGTCCTCTTTCAATATTCAAATGAAAGAGGATAATAAAGAGTTACCATATTTGTACTGGATACCTAAACTTCACAAAAATCCGTACAAAGAAAGGTATATAGCTGGATCTTCATCATGTTCAACTACAGAGCTGTCCGTTCATTTAACAAAAATCTTGTCTGCTGTCAAAGAAGGTCAAGAAGCATACTGCGACACTATTTATAATCGTAGTGGAATCAACCATATGTGGATTTTGAAGAACTCAAAAGAGTTGTTAGATCATTTTAAATCTAGATCCTTTTCTGAGGTTAATTCTTTGAAAACGTACGATTTTTCAACTTTATACACTACCTTGCCACACGAAAAACTAAAATGTCGTCTGAAAAAAACTTCTCGAAAAAGCCTTTTCAAACTCTAGGAATTTTGTTGTTTTGGGTTATAATTCTACATTATTTTCCAAAACATCTTTCAACGATAAAATTTGTTACACACTGGAACAAGTTTGCAGTATGCTTGATTTCCTTATTGACAACATATTTGTCACCTTCGGAGGAGAGATTTTTCAACAACAAATCGGCATTCCAATGGGCACAAACTGTGCTCCTCTCCTCGCCGATTTGTTTTTATATTCTTACGAGACTGAATTTCTTAAGGGACTCGTAAAGAACAAGAAGATGAAAGTCGACGTTGTCAGATGACCCCTTAAAGGGGTAACGGTCTCTTAAAGGTAAAAAGAATACTTTTTCATGTTTTTGACCTATAGAATGAAAACTATTGCAGATACAGAAAAGCTGTTGCTTGCTTAAGTGTTCAGCTCATTCAGGTCTACAAATGTCTCAATTAGGTTGAGGTTGTCAGAAGGCCCCTGAAAGGGGTTATGGCCCCTTAAAAGTGAAAAATAGCATTTTTCAAACTTTTTTTTCAAAAATCTTCTCTGAAAGTAGTAAACAAAATTTAATGAAACTCGGTACGGTTGATTCTTAGGGTGTCCTGCACCAAACTTTGTGTTTCGAATTCTAATCCGTCAAATAACATACTGATGCGTCAAATAACATAATAGCTGTTACTAAAATTGACCAGGGAGTCAGACCAGCGTTTTTGACTTGTATATCAAAAAGTATAAGAGATAGATGAAATCATATGCCATGCTACTGCTTCATCATCAAAACCTCTACAAAAATCTCCATTGGGTCTAAATTTCTAGACGACCCCTTAAAGGATTTACGGCCCTTTGAAGGTCAAAAATAACATTTTGGCATGTTTTTGGCCTATAGAATGAAAACTATTGCATATAGAGAATAGCTGTTACTTGCTTAATTGTTCAGCTCATTTAGCTTTACAAATGAATTCATAGGGTCATGATTGTCTTAGAGCCCGTTAAAGGTAATAAATTGTGTGTCTGGCCTATTAGAATGACAAATATTGAGCTAAAGTCTCGATTGGGTGTTTTTTGTCAGATTATGTTTCATTCTAATTTAGACCAGGTGAGCGATTCAGGCTCCTGGGAGCCTCTTCTTTTTGTTTAAAAACAATATTTGTTATTTCAAGCTTAAGTGGTAACAATTTGAAACCATTATGTGCATAAATAATAATAAAATTAAGAAAAAAAAATATTTTATTGCAAAACGGGGAAGTCTGTGAAAAAAAACGAAACATATTGTTATCAACCCGTTTTGCAATAAAGTAGTTCAATCATATTAATTTATATCTAAAAACAATATTTTTTATCTTAACTTTCATTGGTGACCATTTAGAACCATTGTGTCCTAAAAACATGATAAACAAATAAAATATGAGCGATTCAGGCTCCTAGGAACCTCTTGTTTATGTTTAAAAACAATATTCGTTATTTTAAGCTTAATTGGTGACCATTTGCAATCATTATGTCCATAAATGATAAAATATCAAAGAAAAAATATGTTATTGCAACACGGGGAGGTCTGTGCAAAAAACGGAACATATTGTTATCAACCCGTTTTGCAATAAAGTAGTTAAATCATATTAATTTATATCTAAACACAATATTTTTTATCTTAACTTTCATTGGTGACCATTTAGAAACATTGTGTACTAAAAACATGATAAACAAATAAAATATGAGCGATTCAGGCTCCTAGGAACCTCTTGCTTTTGTTTAAAAACAATATGTATTATTTCAAGCTTACGTGGTGACCATTTGCAACCATTATGTCCATAAATGATAAAAAATCAAAGAAAAAATATTTTATTGCAAAACGGGGAGGTCTGTGCAAAAATCGGAAACATATTGTTATCAACCCGTTTTGCAATAAAGTAGTTCAATCATATTAATTTATATCTAAAAACAATATTTTTTAATCTAAACTTTCATTGGTGACCATTTAGAACCATTGTGTACTAAAAACATGATAAACAAATAAAATATGAGCGATTCAGGCTCCTAGGAACCTCTTGCTTTTGTTTAAAAACAATATGTGTTATTCTAAGCTTACGTGGTGACCATTTGCAACCATTATGTCCATAAATGATAAAAAAACAAAGAAAAAATATTTCATTGCAAAACGGGGAGGTCTTTGCAAAAAACGGAACATATTGTTATCAACCCGTTTTGCAATAAAGTAGTTAAATCATATTAATTTATATCTAAAAACAATATTTTTTTATCTTAACTTTCATTGGTGACCATTTAGAACCATTGTGTACTAAAAACATGATAAACAAATAAAATATGAGCGATTCAGGCTCCCATGAACCTCTTGCTTATGTTTAAAAACAATACTTGTTATTTTAAGCTTAAGTGGTGACCATTTGCAACCATTATGTCCATAAATGATAAAAAATCAAAGAAAAAATATTTTATTGCAAAACGGGGAAGTCTGTGCAAAAAAGGAACATATTTTATCAACCCGTTTTGCAATAAAGTAGTTAAATCATAATAATTTATATCTAAAAACAATATTTTTTATCTTAAACTTCATTGAAGACCATTTAGAACCATTGTGTACTAAAAACATGATAAACAAATAAAATATGAGCGATTCAGGCTCCTAGGAACCTCTTGTTTATGTTTAAAAACAATATTTGTTATTTTTAGCTTAAGTGGTGACCATTTGCAACCATTATGTCCATAAATGATAAAAAATCAAAGAAAAAATATGTTATTGCAAAACGGGGAGGTCTGTGCAAAAATCGGAACATATTGTTATCAACCCGTTTTGCAATAAAGTAGTTAAATCATATTAATTTATATCTAAAAACAATATTTTTTATCTTAACTTTCATTGGTGACCATTTAGAACCATTGTGTACTAAAAACATGATAAACAAATAAAATATGAGCGATTCAGGCTCCTAGGAACCTTTTGTTTATGTTTAAAAACAATATGTGTTATTTTAAGCTTAATTGGTGACTATTTGCAACCATTATGTCCATAAATGATAAAAAATCAAAGAAAAAATATTTTATTGCAAAACGGGGAGGTCTGTGCAAAAATCGGAACATATTGTTTTCAACCCGTTTTGCAATAAAGTAGTTAAATTATATTAATTTATATCTAAAAACAATATTTTTTTATCTTAACTTTCATTGGTGACCATTTAGAACCTTTGTGCACTAAAAACATGATTAACAAATAAAATATGAGCGATTCAGGTTCCTGGGAACCTCTTGCTTATGTTTAAAAACAATATGTGTTATTTTAAGCTTAAGTGGTGACCATTTGCAACCATTATGTCCATACATGATAAAAAATCAAAGAAAAAATATTTTATTGCAAAACGGGGAGGTCTGTGCAAAAAACAGCATATTTTATCGACCCGTTTTGCAATAAAGTAGTTAAATCATATTAATTTATATCTAAAAACAATATTTTTTATCTTAACTTTCATTGGTGACCATTTAGAACCATTGTGTACTAAAAACATGATAAACAAATAAAATATGAGCGATTCAGGCTCCCATGAACCTCTTGCTTATGTTTAAAAACAATACTTGTTATTTTAAGCTTAAGTGGTGACCATTTGCAACCATTATGTCCATAAATGATAAAAAATCAAAGAAAAAATATTTTATTGCAAAACGGGGAAGTCTGTGCAAAAAAGGAACATATTTTATCAACCCGTTTTGCAATAAAGTAGTTAAATCATAATAATTTATATCTAAAAACAATATTTTTTATCTTAAACTTCATTGAAGACCATTTAGAACCATTGTGTACTAAAAACATGATAAACAAATAAAATATGAGCGATTCAGGCTCCTAGGAACCTCTTGTTTATGTTTAAAAACAATATTTGTTATTTTTAGCTTAAGTGGTGACCATTTGCAACCATTATGTCCATAAATGATAAAAAATCAAAGAAAAAATATGTTATTGCAAAACGGGGAGGTCTGTGCAAAAATCGGAACATATTGTTTTCAACCCGTTTTGCAATAAAGTAGTTAAATTATATTAATTTATATCTAAAAACAATATTTTTTTATCTTAACTTTCATTGGTGACCATTTAGAACCTTTGTGCACTAAAAACATGATTAACAAATAAAATATGAGCGATTCAGGTTCCTGGGAACCTCTTGCTTATGTTTAAAAACAATATGTGTTATTTTAAGCTTAAGTGGTGACCATTTGCAACCATTATGTCCATACATGATAAAAAATCAAAGAAAAAATATTTTATTGCAAAACGGGGAGGTCTGTGCAAAAAACAGCATATTTTATCGACCCGTTTTGCAATAAAGTAGTTAAATCATATTAATTTATATCTAAAAACAATATTTTTTATCTTAACTTTCATTGGTGACCATTTAGAACCATTGTGTACTAAAAACATGATAAACAAATAAAATATGAGCGATTCAGGCTCCCATGAACCTCTTGCTTATGTTTAAAAACAATACTTGTTATTTTAAGCTTAAGTGGTGACCATTTGCAACCATTATGTCCATAAATGATAAAAAATCAAAGAAAAAATATTTTATTGCAAAACGGGGAGGTCTGTGCAAAAAAGGAACATATTTTATCAACCCGTTTTGCAATAAAGTAGTTAAATCATAATAATTTATATCTAAAAACAATATTTTTTATCTTAAACTTCATTGAAGACCATTTAGAACCATTGTGTACTAAAAACATGATAAACAAATAAAATATGAGCGATTCAGGCTCCTAGGAACCTCTTGTTTATGTTTAAAAATAATATTTGTTATTTTAAGCTTAATTGGTGACCATTTGCAACCATTATGTCCATAAATGATAAAAAATCAAAGAAAAAATATGTTATTGCAAAACGGGGAGGTCTGTGCAAAAATCGGAACATATTTTATCAACCCGTTTTGCAATAAAGTAGTTAAATCATATTAATTTATATCTAAAAACAATATTTTTTATCTTAAACTTCATTGAAGACCATTTAGAACCATTGTGTACTAAAAACATGATAAACAAATAAAATGTGAGCGATTCAGGCTCCTAGGAACCTCTTGTTTATGTTTAAAAATAATATTTGTTATTTTAAGCTTAATTGGTGACCATTTGCAACCATTATGTCCATAAATGATAAAAAATCTAAGAAAAAATATGTTATTGCAAAACGGGGAGGTCTGTGCAAAAATCGGAACATATTTTATCAACCCGTTTTGCAATAAAGTAGTTAAATCATATAAATTTATATCTAAAAACAATATTTTTTTATCTTAACTTTCATTGGTGACCATTTAGAACCTTTGTGCACTAAAAACATGATTAACAAATAAAATATGAGCGATTCAGGTTCCTGGGAACCTCTTGCTTATGTTTAAAAACAATATGTGTTATTTTAAGCTTAAGTGGTGACCATTTGCAACCATTATGTCCATAAATGATAAAAAAATCAAAGAAAAAATATTTTATTGCAAAACGGGGAGGTCTGTGCAAAAAATGGAACATATTTTATCAACCCGTTTTGCAATAAAGTAGTTAAATCATATTAATTTATATCTAAAAACAATATTTTTTTATCTTAAACTTCATCAATGATCATTTGGAACCATTGTGTACCTAAAACATGATAAAAAAAGAAAAAAATATTTTATTGCAAAACGGGGAGTTTATTGCAAAACGGGTTGTTACACTGCTTGCTATAGAACACCCGTCGCGTTGCCAACAGTCAAATCAGTGTGTCAAATCCGGTAAAGGAAGACAAAACAAACCCCTATGACAAACCAACATCTGCACTCATCTGAGAGATCGAAATCCCATATTCGTCTTTAAGTGCATGATGTCTTCCGTAAAATTTCTTGAGTGAAGACAGCAACCGAGGAGCAACATAATCCTGTGTGAGCAATATTTGTGTTAGACGTGACGCTCTGCTCAAGAAATCGATATTCGCCCCGCCCGCTCTGGAGTAACGAATCAATTGAGATACGTAAACTCCATAAGCTGGAGCGGACGGAATGTTGCTACAGAAAGAGGGAAAGTTGACGATAGGAAAGTTGAAGTCATCACGTTTGTCATAGAGTTTTGTTGAAAGTTTTCCTTGAGAGTCAATTTCAAGATGTAGATCGAAATATGAAGCAGACCTCCTAGAATCCATAGTGTCCTCAATCTCAAGTTCCTGGGGGTAAAGCGCCTCTAGTGAGTCTTGAATAGACGATAGAAACAGTGTCTTATGCCATGGCACTGTTATAAGTTCTGCAACTGGTCAAAACGCTCTGTTATAGATTCTGACATCTGGTTCTAGTTCTATAACTCCGATCGTCACCTTGAAACTGGTCTTCGTCCTGACAATATGTTCTATAATTCAAAATTGTTTAAAACACCTGGTTTCTTTCCTTGTAATTCACATGGTGCTGGATTTGGCTTTCCTGTTCGAACTTTTGGTTTTGAAAATTTTTCATTTGATTCAAATGCTGCTGATGAGAGGTTACTCCTTGAAATATCGATTTACAGCATAACCAAATTGACCGTTTTATATCCGTTTTTAGTATTGTATTTTGAAACTACTGGGTCGATAATCAATGCTGGTGGACCAGAGATCCCTGACGGTAATCACCAGCCTAGCTGTCAGACTTGTCTGATACGATTTCACCAATAAATTTCTAATATTTTTTGTCATTGAAATTTCCGATTCTTGAATTCAAAATTGTTTAAAACACTTAAAGGTGAAAAATACCGTTTTTTCATGTTTTGGGCTTATAGTATGAAAACTATTGCAGATAGAGAAAATCCTTCAAAGTTGTCAGATGACCCCTTATAGGGTTAACAGCTCCTTTTAGGTGAAACAATAGTGTTTTTTGCCCATAGAATGAATACTATTGCAGATAGAGAAAAGCTGTTGCTTGCTTAAATGTTCAGCTCATTTAGCTCTACAAAAGCATTTAAAGGGTCGAAGTTTTTAGATGACCCCTTATAGGGGTTACAGCCCTTAAAGGCAAAAAGAAGTGTTTTTGGCCTATAGAATGAAAACTATTGCAGATGGGGAAAAGCTGTTGCTAGCTTAAATGTTCAGCTTATTTAGCTTTACATAAGCATTCATAGGGGTGAAGTTTTCAGATGACCTTTTATAGGGTTTACAGTCCTTTAAAGGTGCAAAATAGTGTTTTTGGCCTATAGAATGGAAACTATTGCAGATAGAGAAAAGTTGTTGCTTGGTTAAATGTTCAGGTCATCTAGCTCTACAAAAGTTGTCATAGGGTTGAAGTTGTCAGATGACCCCTTATAGGGGTTACAGCCCCTCAAAGGCAAAAAATTGTGTTTTTTCCTATAGCAGAAAGAGAAAAGCTGTTGCTTGCTTAAATGTTCAGCTAATTTAGCTCTACAAAAGCAATTATATGGTTAAAGTTGTCAGATGACCCCTTATAGGGATTACAGCCCCTAAATTTACATATTTTCATGTTTTTTTGGCTTATATAATGAAAACTATTAACATCCGATCTCCAGAAGATTAGAATTAGTAAATGCATTGAAAATGTTCAATGGCCTTGGTGATTTCAGATATTTATGGGTTGTATGTTTCTAAATATTGAAATAACTTACAGATAAATTCACAGGTTCAAATGTGATGGAACCAATAACCTTGACCTTTCCTGAGATTTCAGACCCAGAAGTTGTTAGGACCATTGAAGAGGAACTAAAGAACGAAATAAATAGAGGTTTAGTAAACATTAAACTCACACGAGCTACGGAGGGCAGTCTGGTGCTGAATATTACAGTCAGAAACACTGTTTTGATGGACAACGAGAAGTTAAAGAAGGAAATAGATTTTTTCTCAAAAGAGTTTTGGCGATGAAAAAGCTCAACAGCTTACACCAAGCTAGGCATATTGTTTTGTTTGAATATTATGGTAAACCATTTGCACTCAAAATCATTACCACCTTTACCCTTTTTATAAACCAAACACACCTTTAAAAAAAGAAAATATAACAGAAAGCAAATAAGTACCAAATAGCCATCGAATCATAAAAGTAAAAATATATACACAGTTAGTATAAATGCACAAAATTCTAAGACAACATCCATATGAGAGACACAACAAAAATAAATTGTAAACAGCAACACGAACTCAAGTTTGAACGTATCTAAACTCTGGTCTTCCGGTCGAGTAAGTGATTGTTCCGACACATCAGTATATTTCTATTCTTAAATCAAATATGTTTCTCAAGTTAAAAAAAAAGCTCCGTACTCCGGGTTTTTCTTTATTTTATAAGTTCTCATGGATTATCTTTTATGATATGTTTCCCAGGTTTTTATGATGAAAAGGATACAGATAATATATTAAATGCAAGATCTTACACGGGAGGCCTGAAACTTCATCTAGAAGTCAAACCTACTATCTTCCAATCTGATGAGAAACTAAAAGGAGAGATCCAAAATTTACTGGAAAATGTCGCATCCAGATCTAATGGTAACCAGATATTTAAAAGAAGCAGAGGTACCAATGGGGTATCCGAATATCAAAAGTCTGAAAGGGCAGACACAAAACCAGTAAACACCAACAGGAAAGGGACAAAAACAGACAACATGTAAAACATGGAAACACAAAATAACTGAATATCAATCAACAACGCGAACTCCAGTCGAAACAAGAGTGAACTCAGGTGCTCCGGAAGAGTAAGCAGTTCCTGCTTGCTATAGCACACCCGTCGCGTTGCCAATAGTCCATTCAGCGTGTCAAATCCGGTAAAGGAAGACAAAACAACACCCTATGACAAACCAACATCTGTAGCGTGTCAAATCCGGTAAAGGAAGACAAAACAACACCCTATGACAAACCAACATCTGCAGCGTGTCAAATCCGGTAAAGGAAGACAATATCGTGACAGCTATTCTGGAGCCAGATTCTGACACATCAGAGCCACTCAATGAGATGGTAAAGCTAGACAACACAAATATCGACAAATTAAAGAAATATCAGCACCACACTGAAGTTATAAAGCCACAATACCAAACGTTACAAGCAGCAAACCCTACGGCAGCAATGGAACCAGCTTATGAAGTTAATGCTGTCTTTATGTTATCAAACTAGAATGGCGGTCTTCCATGGAAGACGTATGTCGCCTACGTCTTAAAACATTCGGTTAACTGGAAGTAGCTATGTTTCTGGCATAAGATTCCTTTACACTTTATAGTGCTACGGGATAAAGTTACATTTCAAATATCAAGAGGCTGTAACATGTAGTTGCCCAGAAAACTGCAACGACAATTTTGCATATATATGTTTGGATAGCCTAAGATCCAACAGATTTGTTAATCTGTTAAGTTATTGAGTTATAAGGCTTTGAAGGGGAGGTTTGGTGCGCCATAAAACCGGTCTAATCCACCATTTGGCTTGAAATGCCTGTACCAAGTCAGGACCATTGTGATATTCAATTTCTCCAGTATGTCTTCCTTGTTCTGTCTTCTCTCATGGAATTTTATTCCTACCTATTCTCCCCTATCTCATATTTCAGCAACGCCGGTCATGATTATATCGAATAAAAAATCCCAGGATATTTTTTCTTAGGGAAACCATTGTACACACATCTGAACATGAAAGGGCTACACATAAATTAACAATAAATATGTTTTTAGTGTTTCAGCATGGTTCCATATCATACATCTTATGTGTTCATGGTTGTGCTATGTAAATAAAGGTAATAACAAAACTACCGAACTTGAATGATCAACCTCATAGTCCAGAGAAAAAGACAAAAACGAATCAGTCATACCGGAGAATTGGTGGATCGCAATGGTCCTGACTTGGTACAGGCATTTCAAACGAAATGGTGGGGTTAAACTGATATTGTGTACATTTTATTTCCATTGATTGATTTGAATAGTCATCACCATTGTTAAAAGCTTGCAACTTTAATTCTTTGAGCTATTTCTCTTTTATGATTACAGATAATATAGCTGAAAAAGAGATACGGTTAGTTTTGATAGGTATAACCGGTGCTGGAAAAAGTGCAACTGGAAATACAATACTAGGCGAAAGTTATTTTGAAAGTAAATCTTGTGGAGCATCTGTTAGTTTACTCTGTAGAAAAGGCATTCGTCAGTTTAATAATACAACATTATCAGTCGTTACAACGCCTGATTTTTCAATGGAAGATGTACAAAAAACATCCAGAGATTTAGCGCATTGTATTCACATGTCAGCACCAGGACCACATGCATTTTTGATAGTTGTTCCAGTTGGATGTTTTACAGAGGCAGACCATTTTGATGTATGTGATTTATGTAATTTATTCGGTAATCACATGGAAAAGTTTGCGATTGTTGTTATTACCAGACTCGATGATATTGAATTAAACGGATTGACTGTAGAGGAGTTTGTGGGATTGGCAAGTCCCAAATTTCAGTCATTACTGCACAAATGCAATAACCGATACTTTGCTATCAATAATAGGGCGTCACCCGAGGTTTAAGAACAATACACAGCTAAACTTATAGACATGGTTAACGAAGTAACGAAGTTAAATCAAGGTCAACACTACACAAATGATATGTTCAGAGAAGTCGAGAAACATGAGAAAAGACATAAAGAAGATTTGACGTCTATTGAAAGAATTGAATCAAAATTTGTCACAGAGTTAATAAGCGCAATGCTTAATCAAAAATCTAAGATGATGAAACAACTTTCGGTGAGAGAAAGCAAAGATAAAAACAGAAATTTCAGTGTAATAAGTTAAGATTTGTGTAGATCCTGATAAATAAGTTAAAGCACTTTTATTTGCCTCTATTCCATGAATACGTATTACATATTACAATATAAGACGGGAAATCTTTTTTTCAAACTATTAATTTTTCTAATCTGGTAAGTAATATACCCACATCACCTGTATATGGGGTGTATATTCTACAAAATTACAAATACCAAAACGCGGGTATTAACGGTTAATTTGGATATGCTATATATCGATATTTCAAGGAGTAACCTCTCATCAGTAGCATTTAAATCAAAACATTGGAAGGTCAAATCCAAACTGTTGAAAACGAAAAG
Organism: Arcuatula senhousia; assembly: GCA_963971305.1. Taxonomy (NCBI): domain Eukaryota; kingdom Metazoa; phylum Mollusca; class Bivalvia; order Mytilida; family Mytilidae; genus Arcuatula; species Arcuatula senhousia. Next base: position 67,888,828 of record OZ020307.1, on the reverse strand, counting down.
TACTCAAAACCAAAACGTTCGAACAAGGAAGCCAAATCCAGCACCGAGGATATCGACCATGTGCATTACAAGGAAAGAACCCTGGTGTTTAAAACAATTTAGAATTTAAAAAGTCGGAAATTTCAGCAACAAAAATATTAGAAATTTTATGGTAAATCGTGTCAGACAAGTCTGACGACCAGGCTTGTGATTACCCTCGGGGGCCTCTGGTCCATCAGCAGCGGTTATCGCCCAGTGGTTTCAAAATTACAAATACCAAAACGCGGGTATTAACGGTTAATTTGGATATGCTATATATCGATATTTCAAGGAGTAACCTCTCATCAGTAGCATTTAAATCAAAACATTGGAAGGTCAAATCCAAACTGTAACTGTTGAAAACGAAAAGTACTCAAAACCAAAACGTTCGAACAAGGAAGCCAAATCCAGCACCGAGGATATCGACCATGTGCATTACAAGGAAAGAAACCTGGTGTTTTAAACAATTTAGAATTTAAAAAATCGGAAATTTCAGCAACAAAAATATTAGAAATTTTATGGTAAATCGTGTCAGACAAGTCTTACGACCAGGCTTGTGATTACCCTCGGGGGCCTCTGGTCCACCAGCAGCGGTTATCGCCCAGTGGTTTCAAAATTACAAATACCAAAACGCGGGTATTAACGTTTAATTTGGATATGCTATATATTATTCGATATGCCAGGGGTTTTACTACTTTTTCAGATTTCTAATCACACAGTTGTCTGCATGATCAGCTTTTATATGAAAATGATAAGAAAATACGTCTCACTTTGTTTGGTATTTTTGGTTTTACTGTTCTATGCTCTTCATATTTATTAGTGTTTGGCATTTTCAATATTTTTGATAGAGCGCCTCTGATGAGTCTTAAATAGACGAAACGCGCGTCAGGGGTAGCAAAATTTATTGTCTGGAACTTTGTTGTAATTTGTATTTCGAACACACGTGAAGGTTAGCACTGCTGGTGGAGTTTAAATTCCCCCAAGGTTAGCCCGCTCCGGCACCAACACTTTTGAGTTGGAGAAAACATCAAAGCTTTAAATTATCTGTCTAAATTTCAAAATTGTCTAAACCCAAAGGTTCTTCCTACCCCAGACATAGGTGGATTATCTTAGTTATAATTTGGTTCCCAAGTTTGGTAATTTTGGTTTTACTTTTCTATGCTCTTCATGTTCATATAGTGTTTGGTATTTTCAATATTTTTGTTAGAGCGCCTCTGATGAGTCTTGAATAGACGAAACGCGCGTCAGGCGTAGCAAAATTTATTGTCTGGAACTTTGTTGTCATTTGTATTTTGTATCTGCCATGGTCAACCAATGATCTTACAAATAAAAAAAATGTAACGCCAAAAATGTTTTTAAAGAGAAAAACAAGTTTCAAAGTAAGTCATGTGTATAGGATTATCAATACCCGTAGGTAGAACCATTTCTTTTTTTAAACGAATATCAATCGAATGTCAAACAAATGTCGAAGAAGTAACCAACTTCACATTCCGTATCAATCATGCAATTACTGCGCAATTTTCCGTTTTGGTTTCTTAATTATTAAACTACAACCTGACGAGTAATGTGTCTGGAACTTTGTTGTTATTTGTATCTCATACTCATACGCTCTTTTTTTAAATGCCTATATCATGTTGTTACACTCAACTGTTTGCCTAGGGCTATTTCTAGTGAAAACTAAGTCCTAATACCGACAAATATTTATTCCGTGGACAAGTGTAACATTTGAGATATAAAAACATGTGAACACAAATGCAAATAACTGAGAACTGAAAATTGTGGGAAGCCCTTAACCTTATCTACAATTTAATTACAAAACAGAAAAGAATTTGGTATTTCGGAGTCTCACTGGACATATATTTGTTATCAAGTGTTACGCTGCATTCGCCTCCATGATATTCAAATGTAGCAAGGAATGTCAAAACATCAGAGTTAGTTTATGTTTAAAGTCTGGCGGTGTAGAAACTATTTAAAAGTTCACTGTAGGTCATTAGCACTGGCTCCAACTGGTTATTCATTCATAAAGTCAAATGATGAAATTATATTAAATTAAAAACAAAGGAAAATAATAGTAGTTAAAATAGTGTCAAAATTTTCTTCTTAACACAAGTCAGGACCATTGCAATATTCAATTTTTATATGTCTTTGCCTTGTTTTGTCTTTTCTTCTTGATAAATAATATTGATCATCCCAGTTCTGTAGTTTCGTTGTTACCTTTATTTTCGAATGGTAGATAAATATGCCTTGCGTTGTTGTATTTTGGGTTAAGATAATTGAAAAGCATTGTTATTTCTATGAAGACTGGTAAGATAATCTTTAACATTGTATTGTTTGTCTTGAGGGTCTGATCAACATAATCCGGTCACGATGCCCAATAAAAATAAACAAAAATGAACTCGGCTATATATTAAGATAACTTTTAATTAATAATTACTCATATAATAATAACAAAAAAAATGTTCATACACAATTCAATAAACTTACTGGACCAATAGCTTCTCTTTCAATTTTATCGAGCAAACATAAATTTTCTTTAAAAATTGTTCAATTAAAACTCCATCAATGCATACACACCTTATTACCTTTCTTCCACACATATTCACTGTCATAACATCATTCATTCCAACTATATTTCTATCATCATGAAACAAAACTTCAGATAATTAAGAGTTTGTAGGTTAACATTAAGGATGTTCGCTGGTTGAAAATATCAAGGTATCTGTATCTTTGATGAAATACAAATGACAACAAAGTTCCAGACGATAAATTTTGCTACGCCTGACGCGCGTTTCGTCTATGCAAGACTCATCAGAGGCGCTCTACCAAAAATATTGAAAATGCCAAACACTGTATGAATATGAAGAGCATAGAACAGTATAACCAAAAATACCATACTGGGGAACCAAATTATTACTAAGATATTCAACCTATGTCTGGGGTAGGAAGAACCTTAGGGTTTAGACAATTTTGAAATTTAGACGGATAAATTAAAGCTTTGATGTATTCTCCAACTCAAAAGTGTTGGTGCCGGAGCGGGCTAACCTCGGGGAATTTAAACTCCACCAGCAGTGCTAACCTTCTCGTGTGTTCGAAATACAAATGACAACAAAGTTCCAGACGATAAATTTTGCTACGCCTGACGCGCGTTTCGTCTATGCAAGACTCATCAGATGCGCTCTACCAAAAATATTGAAAATGCCAAACACTGTATGAATATGAAGAGCATAGAACAGTATAACCAAAAATACCATACTGAATAGATCTTAGGTAAATGTACAATATAAGCTTTTTAAACTCGTTTTCGAGATAAAAGGCTTTCCCTGACTTTTATATGTTTATCAAATTTCTTCATTATAATTAAAAATAATTACAACCAGGTTTTTAGTCAAAAAAATTAAAACTGCGTTTGACACGTGCTTTGTTTATTTATGGCTCATTGGAGACGCCGCTCAACCCCAAAAATACATGGGTCAAAACCAGCTAGAATATGAGGAAACAAATATATTTCGATATCGTACGGTCTACAAAATTTATTAAGATTTAAAAATGATAAAGGTTTTAACAGACAGAAAACTGACACTCTTGTTTTAAAAAATATTTATGTATAAACAAATATTTTAAACAAACTTTCTCGTTTTATACGAAAAACTGAGTCGGTCAAAGATTTCTTTTCTTTGCTAATATTAAAAAGGAGAAACGAATTGGTCTTTGAAATTCCTTTTTATATTGCCATTTATATATGTAAAATATAGATTGAAAGCATTTCAAAATCTTATCTGCGTTGCCTTTCTAGCTGTGCAATTCTGCTGTGCAAAATTAAATGACTTTGACAACCAATTACGAGGTTTATCTAAATCAATTCAAAAGATGGTACATCGTTTTGCAGGATTCATAGCTGTATTGTCAGGACAGGAGAAGGCATCAGCAAACTGTTTTGTATTCGTCATCATTCCTTTGATTCTGGAAAATATCAATTTTAAAGTATATTTATCAGGACAAACTATGAAATAAAACACTATTCTTGACGACTAAACATTGAAATAGATCTAGTTCCTGTATCTAGCAATTTAAATAGGTGAAACAAATCGAATAAGTAAAATTCATAAAAAATATCCAAAAAAAATTAAATTAAAATCAAAATAAAAACAAAGCTCTGAGCAAATGATGTTAAACTAATTCGAACTCGTTATTCATCTTTCAAAGACTCAAACAAGACACTATATAGCAAAAAAGAAATTGTGTTAATACCTGAATTCATTATGTAACGGATGTTTACTGTCTTCGTTGTTGACGTAGTATAACTGATTCCCTCTTGGAGTAACCTTTTCACAATAAAGCTAAAATAACATGAAAAAAATATGTATAACCAACATTCTGAAATAGCATTTTCTTAATAAAATCAACGTTATGCATAGTTAAAGTTTTGCATAGGCTGAGTGATATAAAGTAAAGAATTATTTATTTAATTTAAACCGCAAAGATAAACCTAAAGGGTAAGTGAGACCCAAACCAGTTATGAAAAATTAAACTTTTATACATAAAATCAGTATACATGACGTAAAGAAATCACAGCGAATAACTACAGTTTTACGTAGGGCCAATCAGAAACTGGCATGCATAAAAAGGTTCCTTAAATTTAAGATTTTTGACTGTAATAAGATAACAGATTTATTTTTTCCATAACAGTCACAAGTAGACATTTCCGCTATGGTTTCATATAAGGTAACACTACCTGGGCGTATGATATGAAGAATGTTTGGCTGTTTGTGTAATTTACACCTGGTAGAATAGGAATGTTTTCCTGGGGAAGACTGTTTTGAAATGTCTGAAATGAAAAAAAACATATATACCTGAAAGCACAAAACACTAGTTAAGCAGTTATTTTAAATGTATTTAGTATAGATCTACTGTGGAAAAGTTACAAATAAAATGCCTTTGAAATACAAAAAAAAACGCTGCAACAAATTCTCATTTTTTGTCAATAAAAGGCTTAATAAGACTTAGTATCCTAAAGGAACAATGGTTAAGACACCAAGAGTGCTATTACTCTATTTTATGTCTTTCTTGTTTTGTCTCATCTTATGGACATTTGAGATTGATTCTCTAAGTTCGGTAATTTTGTTATTACCTCTATTATTGCCCGGGTTGGTCACGGGTCAATTGTTTTGGACTTTTTCATTGAAATCCTACCTGAAAGACAGAGAGAATTAGCTCCGCCAGACCTTGTGAGCCTATGACTTGGAATAGAGTAGTCTGTAAATTTCAATAATTGAAAAAAAAAACATTGAACACCTGATGACTAATGCCAAACTTATGATTTTATGATTCATTAACTCATTACTTACTTTTACAACAAGATGCATGGATAAGAGATCCCTAAAATTACTGCTTTTTGTTAAATCTCCCCTCACCTGAATAAAATATATCAAAACATATATTACCACAGAAACATCTAAATAGCATAAACTTAACTGCATTTTTCTTGCGTTCAGTTCTTATATTTGTATTTTATGGGATAATAATATTCTACTTTTTATAAAAGTCATGTAGAAATAAAAATTTCAACAAATTCCAGATAAGAATTTGTTGCACGTGAGGTGCGTTTCTTCTATTCGAAACTTATCAGAGGCGCTCTTTCAAAATATTGAAAAGCAAACACTAGTAGACTGGTAAATAAAGTATCGAGGAACCTAGAGAACAAGTAAGTACGTCCATGACACTTTTATTCACCAATTGAAACGATTTCATGTATTTTAAGAAAATTCCAGAGCAATTTATTTAGTACCTATAATATAAAGTTACAACTTATGTTAAGTATATGGAATAAAAAGATTTTTATTTATGAAAGTTCGAACATTTTTACCTAATGTTATTACTTTACCAAAATAAGAACTACACAACTTTAGCATTATTTTTTTAATCTAAAGAAGTGCTTTTTTAAAGCTCAAAAATCAGAAAATAGTACAGCACAAACCAATTGTTAACAAACTTACATGAATTGTCTCTCCTTTCTCGTTAGGATAGTGATATGCATTATAAAAATCTATTAAACACTCGTGATGATTGGACAAAGTATATAGCACTGATTCATCTAATGTTCCACTCATAAAATGTGAGAGAAGCGCTGTAATAGAAACATTAACATTGTCATTACTCTATATGAATCTCAAAAGGGGGAAATAAATAATATGTTGGTCATAAAATGGTCATTATTGATCTTGACATAGGGTTACTGTTGATCAAGTCTTGGAGAACATTTTGTTTACAGAAAAAAAAGACCAGATGTTTTTGTATTTCTGTTTACTACATAACAAAATAACAAATGAGTTAGAAAAAAATAAAAAAATCACACATTAAAGAATAATCTAATTCTTCCTCTACCATGTCTACTTCTAAAAGATATGGAAACCACCTGTATATATTATTACATGTATCATAGTTGAAAATAAAAAATACCATATACATGTTCAAAATTAAACAAATGAAAACAATGTTAAAAGGGAGACTCAAATCTGTTTGAGTATATAAAACAAACACAATCAGGAGGTCTTCATGGAAACCCCATCATAAATAATGAAACATTAATTCTGCTACAATGACAAACTAGTAGTAACATACGTTTGCTCTTGTGTCTCAGAGACTCTATTAACTTTACATTTTTGTACAAGGGAGCCATATTATTTTCTAAATAGAATATGTCATACATTTTATATGTAAAAGGAACAAAATGCTGCTTTAAAGCAACACAAGGTTGATGATAGTTTAAAGTGGGGGGGGTCATAACAAGATATAATTGATATCAATTCCGAGATATTAAACCAAACTTATAGGAAAAAAAACTTGATCAATAGTTTTTATTTTATTTTGTGATCAATTATAAGTAAATCTGTTTTGTTTGTTTGTTGTTAATTAAATGATTTATAGTTAAATATAGACTTTTCAGAGTATTCAGTTCCGGTCATTTTACTTGGTTTGGTTGTTTATTTTTTTTCAAGTAAGTACGTACATAATTGATCTTATAACATACATGTGCAACATGTAGAATGAAAACATACCATCTAGCCCAAAGACTTCTGCAAAAGCTTGTGCTAACATTCCTCCTACACTGCCAATAACAAGAGTCTCCGAGGATCCATTATTGTAAAATATTGGAGACTGTAAGCTCAAGGCTGATATATCTGAATAACAAAGCAATGATGATCACATATAAAATATGTAGGCGAACGGTACTAGTATACTACCATATTAAAAATGTACTTTATTTGAGAATTGCATGCACCTTAATAGCAAATTTATTATCAATGTTTTGTGCAAAATTCTTTTTGAAGTTATTTAGAGTCTTTCCTAATTAATATCAAGAGTAAATTCAACACAAAACAGGTAAATAATAAGGATTTGATTTTTCGGGCCAAAGATCATATTTTACGTATTTTGTAGGGGAAAGAATGTTACTATTTTTCTGGACTGGATAACACAACTTACCTATTTCTCTAGTCCATGAGTTATATGATGAAATTGTTTGATCAAACGGTGATATGATATGGATTCCTTTTTTATCATGAACATGTTTTGTCTCTATTGCTCCTATCACATTCTGTTGATAATTATTTGTCATATAACTGTAATCATGATTATGTTTAGTATTCCAGTTGAAAGAGAGGTTCACGTGTCTGGTATGAGATACCAGGTTCCACCTTTGCGTCTCTGGAATCCAGTATAAGTCTTGTATTGTTTGCATAAGTGAGTCTTTGATATTTGTAAAAAGTCTTCTTGAAATTTCTTCAAAATTTGCACTATGATTTGATTTAAATATTGCTGGCAATGGAAAGAACTTTGATAAAAATGATATGCAGTATGAATTATTATAGTCTGAATCTTTAGATTTATATAAACTTGTAGATTTGGGAAACTTAGGAAAATGTCGATACACATATTTGTATAAATCTGTGTTAATAAATGTATGTGTTAAAATGTAGTTCGTGAGAAGTTCTATTTTGGCTTCTGAGATCACATAAGCTATATCTCCAACTAGGTCAGCATGACACAGTTCTAAAGTATTGTCCACGGGTCTATCCAGTAGAATAGAGAAAAATAAAGTCCAGTTTATATCGAATTCAGGGTAGGTGTTTTGTAACGTGGAAACACTCATTCTATTTTTACAGTATGATATTTCTTCTGAGTAGTTTACACCACCATCTGAATACCAAACCTATTAAACAAAAGGAATTTTTCATTTAATTTGATGTTAGTAGTTCAAGATCAATAACTGACTATGAGTAACATGACGAATTCTTATTTGTGCTAATTATTTGTTACAAACAATAAGAATAATCTTTTTTCATTTGTTTAAAGAAAACCATCACGTAGCAGCATACCAGAAATGTACAAAGTAATAGCTACATTAAATGCGTTTTGATTGCACAAAGTCTCCATCGGCGCTAAGGATCAAGTAAACATACATTTCACATGAATTTACATGATAGACGATAAAGAGATGTGGAATAAGTGTATGCGACACAACCAACATTAAAGAAACGGCAATTTAAAAAATCGCAATGGAAAACAGCCAGCAGTCTTCACCATGACCAGAGGTCACTGCTCGCCGTCTTGCATTGGCCCAAGTTTACTTGAAAACATTTACTTACAAGTTTGAAAGCAAAAGGTTAAAAATCACGTTGATTCATATTTAAATTATTGTAGATCTTGTGTATCTTGGCATATATTGCTAAATGCTATCAACAATATTTGATTAGCTTTTGAATATGTTCATGGATTTGTTATACTTTTTGCATGCAATTTGGAATATCAGAATAATCTTTGTTAGAATATTTGTATAATACTTGATTCACCTTTAATACATTACATGAATTGCCAATAAAATGAATACCTTATTAAGAGCCATTTCAAACTCGAACACGTCCATGGTAGAATGCAATAAACCATCAACATCCGGGTTATACGTCTCATTTCCAAATACTGAGAGCAGAGACTCGGATAGAAACGACTCATAACCAAGGAGAACCTGTAAAACATAAAGCAGTAATAAAAACAGAAACATATCAAAGAAAAATCTCTATAATGTGAATTGCCAATAACATGAATACATGAACGACTCATAGCCAAGGGGAACCTTTAGCAGAAAATAATGCAGCGATAAAGACAGATACATTTGAAGAATTTCTATTAAAAAAAGCACAAAATATTGCATAACTTTGTTCGAGTAACTCGTGTATTTAGTTTATTATCAGGGCGGTAATCAAGTACTATCCAAAAAAGAATGTTTGAAAGTTCAATTTAAAGAATCATTACACATTTTCCGCAGATTTTTTTTCTAAATCACTTTTTTAATATTGTTTCTCTGATGTTTAAAAATGTTGTAGTTGATGATTTGTTACGCTACATTAATTTAAGTCTTTCGTGTGGTTAAAAGTAGATATCTATATCAAATGAACATAGACGATAATGAGATATGGAATTAGTGTACCCGACAAAACCTACATAAACAATCAAAAATTTACAAAATCCACAATGGAAGACAGCCAGTTGCTTTGAGACATTTTGTGACAAAAAAATATCATAGACACGTCTTTTAGACGCCAATAATGTCTCTAAGACATGGCCAAAGAGAGCATTTATCGTTTGTAATAAGACATTTCCGTTAATTCACAATGATTAAGGAAACTTCTCACTCCTAGAAACACGCGAATCGAGTAAAATGTCTTTTTTACAAACATTATATATTGGCACATAGAGAGTCCAATAAGTTTTAGCAGCCGGTAAAGGATTTTCATATTCAATTTTTCTAACAGGGTTCAGCCCTATTTGTAATAAGAAAACATATTTTTCTCGCTTTGCTTCTAATTTGTAGAGACGATGCAATTGAGTAATAAGAAAAAAAGAGGTATTACATGGTATTAGTAGACAATATTGGAATCGATACAGGTGATTCTGGTCTTGCAAGTTTAACTATTCACTTAGATCTTATGGTATTGTTAAAATTCCAAAAGTACCAAAATATTTAAAAATATCCCAACATTTTACGCAAACTTATCTATAGATTTGAGATATAATCTAAATTACATACAAGTGTTTAAACCTCATTGGTTTCTTTGAATACTACACTCTATTATACTAGCAAAATTTTCCGGAAATGTTGATAAAAAAAAAAATTTACAAAAAGGAAAACTAAGTGAACAAACCATTACTAATAAGTTGGTTACATGTTATAAGTATGTTAAATATCATATTTCACTTAATATATTTAATTAGTCTTTTGACTCAACAAAGCACAATTTGTAAGATAAGAAGAAATTTGATGTAAGAGTTGTAGCTGTCGTGTCCCTGGGAAATTAATCTTAATAATCATTGCTCGCAGTTCTTTGAACTTTTATCCGTTTTCATGTATAGTGATAAATTGATAAATAGAAAAGCTATCGACAAAATGATTTAGAAAAACTGGATGGACATTAGGTCTATTTCTGATGCATTTTTGTAGCATTTACCATTCGTTATAAACGATTGTTGATTATGAATGGAAATATTACATGCATTAGGGCTATGTTTATGATCACTTTTAAAAGATTCTAACTGCTCCTTGCAAACATACGCTTAACATTTTTCAGATGTTCATTTCAATATTATTAAAGTTTTTGTACCATTTGTTCTCACTTACCGGATTTGACACGCTGAACTGACCATAGGCAACGCGACGGGCGTGCTAAAGCAAGCAGGAACTGCTAACTATTCTGGAGCACCTGTCACTGTAGTTTCGACTTTAGATTGCGTTGTTGATTGCTAATTATTAATTTGTGTGTGTTTTTATGCTGGCGGTTTCTCGTTCGTGTTATTGGCGTTTTTTTTTGATAATTTGGTGCCTCTTTTTTTTTCTTAAAACATTTTTGGTGGGCAAAATTCTAGAATGACTTATTTTGAAGTTTATCTATTTGTATTTCTAGTGTCATATTATACTGCCTAATTCAGGTTAATTCCAATAACTTTTAATTTTAACTTGAATATAATGCATTTAATCATCGACTTTTCGTTGATTGTCAGTACGTACCTGGTCTGGTGGATATCTGAAGTTGAAATCTGCCGGCATCAAATACCGGAAACTTGAAACTTCTACGCCGTGGTTAAAAAGCTCCTTTATCACATCATTAGAATATCTATTGGTAAGCTGAAAATAAAGAGATACTATTAAAATGATGTTTTGATTTTTCTATTTTTTAAACTTTAATTTGCCAAACATTCATACATAAGCATGTATATAGTCATATTAATGTTTTGAAGAACCAAACAAAAAAGGGACCATCGAAAATAAATCAACGGGCTTGAATCAAATGTAGTTTATTTTCAATTCAGGGGCCAATTGAAAAAACAGCGAGCAGCGACCGCTGGTCACATTGAAGGCTGCTGGCTGTTTTCCATTGTGGGTGTTTTAAATTTACGTTTATATTGTAGGTTGTGTCGCATACACTTATTCCACATCTCATTTTCTTTTATAGACAAGACCAAAAGATAATCTTCAACATAATGTAAATATATGCAAACTAAAAATCAAACAGCCCTAGAAAACACATCAAAGAATTATTTAACGATGAGAACACTTGTAAATAAAAAGGATATAAAAATACAACTTTAATTGTTAAGAACCGAATATATTATATGGTATCGTTAATAAGTTAACAAATTAAATATTAGAAACAAAAAATGTGCTAAACATCTCTAAATATAACTGTATTTTATTAACAATGCAAAATGTGTTAAAACGGGAAGAGATAATTTGTTTCGCACTTGAGGACTATTTTCACGCTATCATCCGCTCATTAGCTTTCCTATCAATACAGAGAGGGTTAGACAAACCTTAATGGGAAAAACTAGTTTCTTACTGCTTTATAATATAACCGACACAATAGCTTTGTTCAACACTCTACACAGTGGAAGAACGTCATTGTATTCCGGAAACCCAACCAAATCCGATTCTATAATTATAATCATTTCTAGGATTTGCAATCATAAATGTCGGATATTTCAACAATGATAAAGTATATTAAGTAGAATTATTTCTTGAGATGGTGAGAAAAGAGGAATTCACGTCAACTTCAGGAAGATATCCTCACTTTCATGCTTATGTTCCGTTCTAGAGAGCTTACAAATATTGACATTAGCTAAGCTCAAGAAAACCCAGGAAAAATAAAACGCCTTAAATTCAGAATGAAAGCAGTTTAGAAGTGAAGAAATGGTTTGTCATGCGTACTGTTATAATGAATACGTTTACACAAAATTCATGTAGCAAACAAAATTTGTAGTAAAAAAAGGTAACTACAATACAGACCTATGGAAGTTTTTAAAGGCAGAAAAAATTAACTAGTTAAACGCCAGCTGAATTATAAGACCTATTTTTTCATACTTTTATAGATATAAAAGCCGTCCACTACGAAAACTACGAAAGTCTATTGAGACCACTTTCAATAGGCTTTCGTAAGAAAACAGTGTCAAAACTATAAAAAGTGGTAACGAATGTTTTGACAGGAAATATTTTAATGCGTCAAGATATTAGGTCTTATTGCAACGTTTAAAAGACCTTTGTTGTACATGTTTTTTATAACTTATCATTGTTTGAGGGACCATGATTAGAAATAAAATGTGTCTAATGTCTTATGTAAACCGACAATCAAAAACATTTAGTACTAAACGTTTGAAAGGTTAGACATAACAAAGCATACTGAGTAGAAATTGTCACAAATAAATAGGAAACATGTGTTTAATGCTTGTTCCAGGTCATTTTGTAAACAATCAAAATGTGTTGTATTTTTTTAATATCAGAACTTTTTATAAAAGATTTAAAGGTAATACATAAAGTACAAACAAGTCACCCTGTGATATCACGGTTTGTTCAGACAACCTGTACAAACATACAATTCCATTAACAGACGGACTTCAAAGATCCTAGAACCGCCAGAACAGGTTAAAGGCTGCAACTGGAATAACGATGCTCAAACAACCTTTAATTGATGACACTCTGGTAATAAAATAGTCGACTATTGTATAAATATCGATGATGACATAAAGAGATATCTAGTGCCATTGATCTTAGCCTACAAGTATTGATGAAAAATTCTAACACTGACAATAAAATATCTAAATCAATGTATAATAATCTTTTAATCTCATTTGATGTTGCTACTTTGAAATCTGTCATACAACATTCTGTCATGGCCTTGTTCTGATATAAATCTTTGGAGCATTGGAGTCAGAAATTTTAATGGTTTTAGACAATGCTTTTAAAATGCCTGAGAACCGACAATTTGACTAAATGGATACACTGATCATCATGTTTTAATATCGATTTCAATGCACTTCGGGGAGTGTTGACACATTTGTTTTCTATGCTTTCCTTTGTTTAATTTACATAAACGTATATTTTATCATGCTAATGGGTTATTAATTAAATCTGTTAAATTCTATGTTAACAAAAAAAACACCGAAAAGGCTAATGAAATTTCATTAAAAACTTTTCTGTTTTAAATTCTGAAATAAATTCAGAAATAAACGGTACTTTTTTATAAAGTCTAGTCTTTAAACATGTTAAAATCAAGTAACGTTCTGCTCTTTTTAAGAGAAGCAGTTTAATGTTGTACCGATGGTACATTCAAGTATCATAAGTCCAAAATGACCAAGACACAATCAGTATACGTAGACACAAACACAAAACAACTGGAAAACGAAACACACAAAATAAACACAAAAAAACCAATTTAACTAAACTGCAAACAGCAACGTGAACTAGACTGGACAAGAGGGTAAAAACAGATGCTTCTGCAACTAAGAAACTGCTTTTTTAGTCACCATCACGTCAATTTTGCTGTACGAATTTATTCCTGATTCTAATATTAGATAGAGCAGCAATGCAATAAAACAGATCTTCTTACTATTATTAAAGACCCTGTGTTTATATTTATTCGTGAGTCAGACAAATATTAACACAATGCACCGGACATTGTGAGGATTTACATAATATCTCAAAATAGTTGATTTGAATAAAGCAAAAACCTTTCTCAGAATAAATGTATGTATACATGTGAATTTGACACGAAAATGAATTCAATCAATACTTGTTTGTTTTCTGTACTATTGTTTTTTTTTTTTGTTTTTTTTTTACTTTCTTGGCATATCATACATAAAGTTAACCTTAAATTTATTGTTTGCTGTGTAAGTTTTTACTATTGAAATAATTTCCCTGTATCTCTGTCAAGATCAAAGGCAGTTATTTTGTTTCAGGTTTTTTTTTCATATATTTTGATCGTATTCATGTAAGCAGTTTGTATCATCAGCTTCGGAAAACCAGATCACAGCGACAACAGTAATCAATTAATTATCATTAAATTCTCAATAAACTTAATCAACTGACTCACCCTTTCCTATTGATAAAAGAAAACCATTAAAAGGAGATCGAAAAATCAAAGAAATCTAGTGAACCCCAGGCGAATACCTCGTCACGGCTCTGTTTTGAAACTTATCACTAGATTAACTCGACATTGGAATATTGAATTGAAAGCTTTCATTTATTTTACACCTGTTTGATTCTAACGCTGTTTAGGTATCGTAATTTTCAGATGGGTTTCGCAGGACTGGTGGAAAAAAAACATGGTGTCGTGCGAAATGTTTGGGTAAGGCAAATTTCATTCGAGTTTCGCAGAATTGGTGAATACTAAAACACATTTTCGTGTAAGAGTTTTTCGCTAATTGTAACAGGATTAGAGAACATTTAAACATGAAATTGAAAGTTTATAACATAATTTTCACTGAGTTTAGCAGAATTGGTGAATGATGCGAAGAGGCACCAATATTCGAGTGTCAAAAGTCCGAAAGGGCAACGATTAATCCGGTAAACACGAACAAAATCAGAAAGAAGAAACACAGAACACAAAATCAATCGAACGGAAATCAACAACGCGAACTCAAATTAGTGAATATTAAATCATGTTGTCGTTTATACGTGTTTGGTAATGTTATTTTGTCATCGGGTTAAGCCGGATTGGTTGTCGTGTGTGACGGTTCTGTATCATTTTTCTTCATTATTGATCCCTGTCACTTTGGGATCTGTTTAACATCCATGTTTGTCACTTCATATCATTTTTTATTTCATTAAGTCCAAACACAAATTACATTTCATTACTTCATGGAGCATCGGTGGAATTTCTTAATAAAATTAAATTCTTGTTTTGTTTTTAGATTTCTCTGCATTTTTTTTTTTCATGTTTGTAACAAAAATGATAGAACTCTGATGATAAGAACATTATGCGGCTCATTGCGTGCAGACACAAACCCACATAAATGACAACCTTTTGTAGTCTGTAATAAATTTCTTTGATGTTTTACGCTTTTATTTGTAAGATTTAGCAATAAACCGAGGCAGATAATGCTCTAGACCATGTGTTCATACTGGATCGGGATTTCCACTATTAATTAGTGCTTATTAAATTTGATAATAGAAATCTAACTAGTAGCCTTCTACCATGAAAAATTGATTTGCGATACTCCTCGGTAATTTCCTTCGTTTTCTAGGAAAAACACAATAAACAATCATTTCATCTGAAACAGATAAATGCTTGTGCGTAAACTTTCGTTAAAATTGGTTAAAAAACTAGTACTATAAAGATTTCGAACAAAACGTTCATATCAAAGAACATTACAATAATTCATAGACAAAATTGAACGAACCTTTCGCGCTATTCGTCAAAGATTATAAGAAATTAGAAAAACAATACTTTGTTCAGATATTGCTGTTTTATATTTGATGGTCTTTGATGAGCGGTCGAACGAAAATACCAACAGACAGTCAGACAAAACTATAGGGCTACCAAATTCATTTGGTGTCCTACATTTAAATATCAAAATATCTCTTCTTTTTTTTTTTTTTTTTTTTCAAGAAATAATTTGTTCGTTAATGATTTGCATGTGAGCTATTAAATTGTCTTGTGAAATAAAATTTGTAAAATTTCAGGAAACATGGATATAATTTATACAGAGAACGGATTCCGGTGGAAAGGAAGATTACAGCATAATATTTGGTTAACCCTTACAGATGATTCACACCATCAGTGATATTAGAATTTGAGATACAAAGGAATATACATGATACAACGTGCCGTGTTGGTGCATTTGACAGTTAAAAAATAATGAAGTAACAGAACTCGGAGGATCAGTCTCAAATTTCAAAAGTAAAGACAAAACAATGAAGACATATCAGAGAAATAGAAGATTGCAGTGGTCTTGATTTGGTACAGGCATTTAAAAAGAAATGATGGGTTAAACCAGGTTGTATGGCGCGCAAAACCTCCCTTCTCCATTGTCATCTTAGGGTCCGATGGAAACAAAAAACACAACACGGTTGTGAAGATAATATGATAATAGGTGCAACCTAAAATGGGACGCAGTTTTAGAATATTTTTGTCAAAAAATGTCATTGATAAATAACTAATAATTACAAATATCGAATTATTTGTGTACATTACAAATATTTGTAACATTCTAAAATAGTGTCAAAATGTAATAGGATGACGTTGACGGGACAAAATAACCTTCTTTTGGTGTTACGTAATCCATGACGTCATTTCCCGGTCAGAGTATTTCGCGCTTCAGCAGAAGTAAACACAGCAACCTTTTTCTGCCAGGTTTGGGATGATTTTCTGTATACCAATATATCTTTTTAGAAGTATTGGGTGGAGAAGATTGATATAAAAACCTGGCGGAAAATTACGACTTGTTTCAATCAGGATTTTGGAGAAAAAAACACTGGAACATGCACATGCACAGGATTGATTTAAAAATCTCCATGATCAACTAAGGTAAGACCATCTTTTTTACTATTCAGTGTTGTAAAGCTTTATTTAAAAGATTGTCTTAAACATTGCCATAATTTGGTTGAATTACCAGTAAATAATCACGACTATTCCTAACGCACCTGTTTACAATGACCTTTCTCGCGTGAACTTGGCGAGATCATTTCATCTCTTTGACAACGAGAGTTTCATTGAAAATCTATTTAGAGGGTTTAGTTTTGACTTTCCATCCGTATTCCCCTGTATATTTTTAAAAGAAACTTAACTGTGGTTATTAAATCTGTCAATTTTAAAATTTATTTAGAAAAAAGCATCGAATTTCTGGCCCCATAGAAATTCATGCCTAGTGCGCTTGCGCGCACTCGGCACATCCGTTTCGAAAAAATTACAAACCATTAACTTTTGGAAATTTCTACATATGTGAGACTGCGTCCCATATAATAGAGATACTTAGGTGATCATCTCTGCACAACTCGGACAACAACCAGCCAAAATAGACAGAAACCGGTAGATGATTGAAATTACACGTGTTTAATTTACTTTGAAACGAAATCAGCAATACAGCACATGTGTAAATTGGTACCATAAATATAATGCATTCTCAAGTAGTTGTTGAAATTCCTTCATTTGTATAAAAAAAAACGTTTTTATGTAAACAATAAGTCAGTATTATTTTGTTTACTTGATGAACGTAATACGTTCTCTACTGAGCCTAAAGGTACAAAGAATCATTCCAGAAATGTCTGCTAGTTATGGGATATATAAGTACTGTAGAATGAAACGAAATAAGAGAAGCTAACCATAACTTGTCGTGACGGTATTCCTGGTTTCTTTTTAATGATTATTAATAAAAACAGGATATTTATATATAAGTAGTATGATAAATGTACTTTTGGATTCCGGGTTAATATATTGCTGTACATATGGCCACAACAAAATAGAGAAGCAAAGAGGAACAAGTGGGGTATTAAAATAGGTAAGTTCGTAGAATCATATCCTGGGGCAAGTGAACAAATGATACGCTCCCGAAGGGAGCGATTATGGTAGAAATGTCAACAATATAGTTGTACTATGAGCTGAATTTTCCTTCAACGTCCGGTATTTCACGCTTGTTTTCCCGAACTTTCAGAGTCTTTTTAACGCTTTACGTATTTGGATATTTCGATCGTCATTAAGTGCACGCGAGACCTAGAAACTGGCTGGAGAAAAGCTAGTATTTTTATTTTATTTTCGAATACAAATGGTTTCAATTCATAAACATATCGTCAGGATACTGCGGCATGAAAAATATTTAAAGATACATAACGTTGTATTGTAACTTCGGGAGCGTCACATGTTAAACCTGCCTCATATTAATTGATACGCTCCCGAAGGGAGCGATAATGGTAGTACTAGATATGTCAATATATTTGTAGTACTATGAGCTGAATTTTTCTTCAACGTCCGGTTTTTCACTCCCGTTTTCCCGAACTTTCAGCGTCTTTTTAATGCTTATTTCTTTTAAAATTTCAGACGTCATTAAACGCACATGTGACCCACAAAAAAGCAAGTTGTTTTTATTTTGAATATAAATTGTTCCAATTCATCTCATTTTTTAAACTTATTTTAACTTAAAACATTTTTAAACATACGTTTTAGCTTCGGGAGCGTCACAGGTTAAACCTGTCTCATATTAATCATACGCTCCCTAAGGGAGCGATAATGGTAGAAATGTCAACAACTTTGTTGTACTATGAGCTGAATTTTTCTTCAACGTCGGGTTTTCACGCTTGTTTTCCAGAACTTTCAGCGTCTTTTTAACGCTTATTTATTATAAAATTTCGAACGTCATTAAGCGCACGCGGGACCAGGAACTGCTTGTAAGAAAAGCTTGTAATTTTTTTTATTTTCGAATACAAATTGATTCAATTCATAAACATTTTAAAACTTATACAGCACGAAATATATTTAGAAATACGTCGTAACTTCGGGAGCGTCACAGGTTAAACCTGCCTCATATTACCAAAGAAGCAGAGAAGTACCAAATGGTCATTCAAGTACTATAGTAAAAACAAATAATTAGTGCGCGCTTTATAATCTGGAGGTTGCCCTTGTCTTGCCTTTTGTTATCTACTTTGGTATTCAGTATCACAGCAAATTACAGTCGTACTGTTAATTCTACGAATCAAGACAGTTCTTTTTTTTTATTTTAATGCCATGTTACTTCAAGTAAATTTTTTTCAAAGTAATTCCTAACATAATAATGTAAAATAAAAAAAAATAAAATGCTTGACATATTTTAGACAGCAACTGATTTTTAAATTATTTCATAAGATATGATGTACTAATACATTATTTTATTTTTCTAACATATAAAAAGCTGACACTAATAAAATGTAAACTAAACAAAGCGTTTCTCCGTTTAAAAAAGTTCTGATATTGGAAATCAATATTGTGATTTTATAATTCTAGATTTAATTTTCAATTTGCCCCATCTTTATCAAACAATTACCACTTATAAATCATTAAAAAAAGCTCTTGTGAAATTGAAAAAAGATTTTCATTTGTCACGGAATCCATTTTAATACAAAAACATTTGTTTTAATTCACTGCAGCCTTAAAAGACAAGCCGCCGTTGAATTCCGTTCAATAATTCAAACCATTTTTTTATCAGTCAAAGTGGTAAATGTTAACAAATTAATCTTTTTCTATTATCTATAATTAATCGAAGACTGAGCCATTATCTGTTGACAAATTTCTAAATAGAAAGAAAAACAACAACTGAGAAATTCCTTGAAAAAAATCAACACTTATTGATCTTGGAATTATATTAAAACGTTTATATTAATGGTTTTTTGTGCCTTGGAAATTGTACTGAACCTGACTCTGTCACATACGGTGTCTTATTACACTTTAATCCAATTTCCTCGATGCTCGCGGTTCCTTTAGCATTAAAACCTGCTTCATTTGTCATTGCTGTTAAAGATCAACGGTCCACAATGACATCACAGAAGCAATCATTTTAATGTTTTTTGCCATGGGAAATTTTATTTTCATTTTTTTTAACTAAGATCAGCATAAGGAACTTCCAGAGCAAGAATCAATTCTAGGGCGTCAAAGCACAACTGTCCAACCTTGTACGATATGTACGGGTTCAACCCGATACACCACAGATAATAGAAAAAGAGCAGACCATCAAGTATTTTTTGTTTCCTGCCTTAGATCAACCAACAGCCAGCAACGAAACACAAAACAAAGTAAATAACCTACCGGTATGGCAAACTAAAGGTTTAAAATCTTCAAGGTTTTATGACGCACAAGAACCCTGTTACCTGTCAAAATTGTAATGTTTTTTTTTTAAAAATCCTTATGACGATAAAACTGTAGAGAAGACGCCATACCTGAAAAGTCCAACATGGACGCCCCACAGTGTTGGAAAAGGAGAAGTACAACATTTTGAAGCCCTACACCATGGACGCCCCACAGTGTGAGAAAATGAAAAATTCAACATTTTGGAACCCTTCGACGTGGACGCCCAACAGTGTGGGAAAAGGAGAAGTCCAACATTTTGGAACCCTAAACGCCGTGGGCGTCCTGCAGTGTGGGAAAAGGAGAAGACCAACATTTAGGAACCCTCCGCTGTGGACGCCTAACAGTATGAGAAAATGAGAAGTCCAAAATTTGGGACCCTACATACACCGAATTTGGGACCCTACATACACCGAATTTGGGACCCTACATACACCATGGACGCGTTACATTGTGTAAAAAGATACAATTCTCGAAAAATCTACCTAAAATTGGAAATAAGTGATCAAATTATTGGACGTTGATCACCAAATTTCCTGGCTAGAAATCACATTAATCTACACCGAAAAATAATACACAATAATGTTTGTCATACCACCCCCATTTGATAATTCTGAAGGTTGTATGTCATACCACCCCCATATGATAATTCCGAAGGGTTATGTCATACCAACCCCATATGATGATTCTGAAGGGTTGTATGTCATACCACCCCCATATGATAATTCTGAAGGGGTGTATGTCATACCACCCCCATATGATAATTCTGATGGGTTGTATGTCATACCACCCCCATATGATAATTCTGAAGGGTTTTAGACTCACAGTTATGTCTCCATTCTTTTTTACAATGACAATGAAAAACGGAGTCGCTCCATAGTTTTTCATTACTGTGGCCAATAACCTCGTGAAGTAGGTCCTGGTGTCATTTTTCATACCCACGCCATTATTGGACTTCAGGCTGACGAGGAGATGTCTAACTGTAAAAAACACAACAATAAACAAAATTTGGCTTTATATTTGTATAAATAATTGAAGGAAATGTTATTCATCTGTTAGATAAATATTCGTTAGCCTGACAAGTCATGTATTTCTGGATAAGATTTTTGTCATGGCCTGGAATTACAAGACATTGAGGACACATGGTTTTACTCTTTGTTTAATGTATACGGCAAATAAAGCTGATTTTCAAAAACAATCTTTGTAAAAAAAATACTTGTGTATACCAAATTAAGTTGAATGTTTAAAGATTTTTGTACAATATATTTTTAATACAAAGTTTTCAGTTTTAGTAATAAGTGGAAAACAACACTGTTTTTTTTTTTACTTTTATTCTGTATAATGCTTCCTTCTAAGCTGAAAACGTCAGCAATTTATTATTTTCTTTCTAGCCAATACCAATTGCAGTAATAAATTGATTTTGTGGATGAAACTCGAATTATTTTAAAGAAATAATTTCTCTAGTTTATGCATTATGTCAGTTCAACAAAAACAATTTGCCCTTTCGAATAAGAAATAAGTTAGTTGCGTCAGACGACAAATTCCTAGGTTCATGTTTTATGGAGAAAAATGACCACTATGTTTTCTGTGTTGGACAGAAGTAATTTGAAGTGACATTCGTCTCTCCTGCAGACCTAACAGGATAAAACAAAGACGAATGCAATGTGATAATTTCTCTTATTTGGGGAATCAATATTGTAGTGACTTTAGCACAGAAATCTGTAAATATTTGATTATTTTCTATTATATCAGGAATTTAGTGCTTTACTAAGATAAATCGTTTGACCTTTACATAATCTAAGACACGGGAGTGCCAAACTCAGTGGTCGTTTTTACATATATCTTTAGCTATTAAGAAATCGTTATTGCTTTCATTGGTTTGCGATTAGTCAAAAACAACACTGATCTACATCAAATAATTTTTTTGTTTAGAAGTCTTTCTTTTGTTTAATGAGTTAGCTTCTTTCACAATTTAAGGGAAAAAAATAAGATTGTACATAAATGATTGTGAGTTCGTTTGGATATTTTCTTTTGTTTTGGATGACATGCAAGGTGAAAGAGTTTTCTAAAACAAAGCCATAAACAACATCTATACTAGTAAGTTGATAATAAGATATGAATTGGAATACCCGACCAAACCTCCATAAATCAGCGGTTACAATGGAAGCGACTATACAGACAACATACGTTTTTCTCTGGCTGTCTGAAGCGTTTCTTTCCCGTCCTTACAATCTCTGTATAAAGTCTTTACTGTTCTCTTGTCTAGAGGCTCCGACAAGGACAGGGGCGCCGACAGGGAATCTGTGATGATAAAAGTGTCAATTTTATAAAATATAACTTAAAATGTTATATAGGTTTTTCATTGTGTATATGTTTTGTTTTGACTGCATGAAACAAGGGTTGGAAGACGTTTAAAACTTAGTGTTATATGTATGCCTTTTTCTCAATTTCATAGAGGTAAACAAGTTGATCTTGTGATTTATGATGTAAGGCTGTAAAGTGTACTAGAAATAAATTTTCTTTAAAACTTGATTTTACTTACTTCTTGGGTGGATTGACTCTTATATTTGCTTTAATGAAGTCATTAAATAAGAAAATGTCTTTTACTATTCTAAATCTTTGGGGAACGTTTAGATAAAATTAGTTATGAAATTCGTATCAAAGTACCCTCTCAAGTTCAAAAGTACTTTGGTGTTTGTATATACCTTCCAAGTATGTTCCATACTTCTGTCTCAATACATCAGGAACTTCTAAGACTCTCTGGCTCTCCCATGACAAGTGAGGTTGTTGTAAGAAACCTCCGCATGCAAATTCATAAAAATCCTACAAGCAGAATGCAACAATGACGAAATTAATTCCATTTTGTATCCACACCGTACATAGCATAGATGATATAATAGAAATCTTCAAGATTGGTATTAGCAAATTAAGTTATGTCATAAATGCAGACAGGCTTTAAATTGCATGTCTAAAAATATTGGCATATCTTTTAAATTTGGATCCATATGACTTCATTTCAATTACGGTATCATTGAGTTTCGCTGCCTCCATTATCAAGTTAATATTCAAACCCATATTTCATTTGTCCCCAGACAAAATATTGTTGAAAAAATGCCATATTCTTTTATATTTCATAATACTGTTGAACTTTTAAATTATTCTTTCTTCTCAAAATATTTGGGCAATCACATTACATAAGTTTTTCATTTGAAATAATAACTTGGTGTAGGAGGGCAATTTTGTAACATTGCATGGTATTGCATGTATGTTCGGTATTTACACACCGCTTCTCTTTGTATTTACAAAAAACATTGTTGATGCTTGTATGGCTATTGCTTCAGCTTTAGTAGCAAATTTTTAATGCTGTTAATCGAGTTTTTTATTGCACAATACATTTCAGTTCTAACATTGATATCAATTATAACGGCTTTGTCCATTGTGGTTTTTCTAAATTGCCGTTTAATTGTGGGCTGTGTCGCGTACACTTATTCTACATCTCTTTATTTTCTATTGTTTTTTTTTTCATAAATTTGGATTTCGCGTTCTAAGTTTTCCTGTGTTGTCAAACCATTGCATGTGTTTAACCTGCTTGAAGTTTGGAAATGTAATATTTTTATTTATTTTTTTATTTTATTTTTAACAGTGTAAAGTCAATCATTCCATGCAAAAGATAAAGTTGGGATTTTCCTTACATCTTTACTATATTATTAAGCTTCTGATCAATAACAGTCCCGTTAACCTCATTATACCACAGAACAAAACCTTGTCTATCTTATAATGTATAGTTTACCCTTTGTATGCAAAAGGCGCTATGAACATTTATATGTTGACAAGTCGAGTGAGAAATCCAATTTATTATTGAAATCCTTACTGACCGCCATATAGCACGTGCGGTGTAGCAGACGTTAATCTAAACAGCAAAGTGATTTGATTGGGTGGCACAAATAATTACCTCACACGGGTTTACGTTCGTGTCCATCCGCGATAACAATGAGGCCGCTTGCTGGATACAATCGGTCGTTTCACATATCTACAAAACATAAGAACCAATTAAACATTCCATTAATATCTAATGTCAGAGGAGATAACTTTATTACCAACTAATTTTCTCGGATTAAATTAGGCCATTATTGGTTTATAGTCGGAATCTTTCATGTAGTTTAAGGAACCTATCCTTTAAATAATTCCTGTAATTGACCACTTGACAGGCAACAATGGCAGGAGATAACGACTAATCCACAAATTATATAATTGTAGGTTAATCTGACAGACAATGAATTTTAAATGTTAGGGTTTTGAAAATCATGATGGTACTAGTGATAGATTTAAGATTTAACCCGTGTTCAAGAATGTTTAACCCCAATACCCTAAGATTGCTCTCAAATTGGTAGGTTTGGTGCCAGAAGAAAACGTTCTTTCAAAATGCTTGCACAAATCAGGTAGATACCCATTATTTTGTTTTACAGACTTTTCAAACTTTGTCTGTTCGGACATTTTGCTATAGGTCATCCCGTCCTTTATAATACTATTTCCTACATAAGATGCATATATTATCAGATGTCCATAAGTTTATTGCTGTGAACAATACGACTCGCAAGATCCATACAATGTATTGGGCTTTAAAATGAAAAAAAAGTAATGAAGTACTATTGAAGACACATGGAAAAATTTCAATTGTTTTAGAACATTCTTATTTTTTAGTTTCAGGAAAAAAACGGTTTTTGAAATATTAAACGATGAGCCTAGAGCAACTTTTCTTTATTAGAAATCCGGTATAGATTTATTTTCTTAATGCAACGCGTTCATTGCTTAGAGTAATTCTTCGCTTGAAAATATAACATAAAATATTCATTTGTTTCAAAAGATTTCATAATAAAAAAGCAATAATAATAAAAATTGTATGCGAAAAACAATCCATGTATTCAAATGCACTCTTTTTACATTTTCCAGAAATCAATATGCTTTGTTAAATTGAGATTCTGCGGTCCATTTTAATAAATTATGGTACAAGAGCTTCCTTTTCCGTAGTATAATTATTCTATAATTGTAAAAATAAAAACTCCCAGTTGAAAATAATTGACAATCAAATTTGTGTTTCCATTAGGATTTTGTTCAAGCTTATCGTAAAGTTAAAGAATATCTGTTTTCAAGGACAGTTGTAATATTTCAGTATATATACACGTTGAAACCATCCATGATAATATTTCACATTTTCATATAAGTTATACAAAATAACTAAATATGTTTTGTCTTAGATATAGGTACTGACATAACCATCCTTAGATTTCTGATAGTTTTCATAGAACGACAATATTAAAGTTTTCATAGAACGACAATATTAAAACGCAATTATAATTTTAGTCTAGCAGTATGTCCGCAATCTTTATATTTTTTTCTGAATATTCAAAACATAATGAAAATCTTATAGTTTTGCAATTTCATACAGCAGTATATGAGTCCATTCACTATTTCAGTTGTGGCAGTAGTAACATTTGCTTAAACTATAGTAACTAATGGTGTTCTTATGATATTTATTATGCTTTTAACGCTGTCATATTTGGGTTAAATTGAATTATTATCCTTTTAAAAATCAGCGTTTGTTTGTAATCATATTTATAAATTTGAAATGATATTCTCTAATTTGCTAAGGATGACGTGACATAAATTTGATAAAAAAAATCTGGAAATGTAAACGGCCACAGAACCCCAGGGAATATATTATCATTGCTCTTTCACAATCTGAAATGGATTTTAAATCTGCTTCACTTCACCTCAGATAAGACGAATTAAGCTCGTATCCGGTGATGATCTCGAATTTCTTTATGTCAATAAAAATGCAATACACAAATTTTAAATCAACATTCATATTTAAAGATTAAGCTATAGATGTCTATGAATCATCTTTTAAATTTGAGTTTTATGTTTTGTATACTAAAGAAGAAAATAGATTTTAAAATTTAGACATCGACATTTAGATCTACCCTACCCGGTGTAACATTCATCAGACGGGAAACTACCGAAACTATCAAGACATTGAGGTTTAATGAGCCATTGCGAAATGCGACAACCATAGTTTGTATTAAACATAATTATATATGATTCACATGCATGCAGCTTGCTTTGGCTTACTGTAAAAGGGGCATTTTTTCGCGAGGGGTTTATTTTCGCCACTTTCGCGATCATATTTAAATTAAATAAATGACAACTATAGAAGTACCCAACATTCCATGATCTAATAAAACGCAAAAAAATAAAACCTTGCAAATGCATTTTGGTACTGAAAACGCGAAATTAAAACCACGCAAAATTATCCCATTTTACAGTAATTTTGTATGACGATGAGTCTTCGACTTTGTGTACATTTTCCCCTTTATTATTATTTTCAAAGAATCTTATTTTAATCATATGCGACTTAGTCTTTATATTACAAAGCCATCGATAAATTATTTGATTTATTTGATGGCGATAAAAATGTGTAAAGATAAAATAAGTAGCCCTTTAAGACCTTATTCACAATAGTAAATATTCATAAAACAAATATTGATATCTCAATAGTATGTGGACATTTAACGGAAATATTTACAGATCTCTTGAAGTTAAGAAGCTGCGAAGTTCCATAGAGAACATCAAAGAAGTCGTAAAATACATAAATAACCCCGATTTTTTAAAGAAATTGCCTTTTGTGATTTTTTTTAAGCAAAGAATTCTTTAAAACCAGATGGTTGTACAAACTGAAAAGATTACATTTCATTTTACGTTTTCAGTAAAATACACATTCAAGACACATGTAAAATACAAAAGAAAATGAAACAGAAAAACCTCATTGACATAGAATTAAACTTATACAACGATTACGGTATGGATGGGCGTAAATTTTCCTGTGTTCTTTATATTTTATAATTATTCCCAACCCTTTATATTTTTCCCCTTTATTCTCTGTTCTGTTCATGTTTTGGCCACTTTTTTCATTATTCTTTATACTTTAATGGTCATTATTGTCTATTCTCCTTCTTTATCCGTTAATCATTTTGGCAAATATCCTCTTGTCTTTAAACCCCACCCACACTCCAATTATTGGAGACAAAGTCTTTTAAAATGTAGGGAAGGTAAACGTGTACATTTTCTTGTAGATTTAATAGAATAAAAAAACTCTATACATGTGCATAATCTGAGCTATAGATGTGGTAATAACTTTGTGTCAAACTATAACATATTTTAGGATGAAATTAAAGATTGTAATGACTGTATTTGTATAATACTATGCATTTTACACTTTAAAACTTTTTAAAGTTACTTGTGATATCGAAATATGAATTGTTCCGAATAACTTCAAACATTAAAAGTTACAAAGCTCGAGAAAGTTATTATGTTTTATACATATCGACAGAACTTTCTTAAATTACAAGTATCGAATAAGGTGATACTTTTTGCATGTAAGTTAACAGCCCTTTAAGTCTATGCTAAACATAAAACGGAAGAGTTTATCAATGTCTGCATGCCAATGAAAAGAACAAATAAACAGATAAACATGTAAATTACTTCAAATGTCATTTTCAATATAAAAATAAAAACTTATTCTATTTAGTATTCACCATTTAAAATGAAAATCGAGACGACCCACATTCCTGAAGGAACAATTCCCATCAGTTACACGGACATTCCTGCTGGAAGGAACAATTCCCATTAGTTACACGGACATTCCTGCTAGAAGGAACAATTCCCATCAGTTACACGGACATTCCTGCTAGAAGGAACAATACCCATCAGTTACACGGACATTCCTGCTAGAAGGAACAATTCCCATCAGTTACACGGACATTCCTGCTAGAAGGAACAATTCCCATCAGTTACATGGACATTCCTGCTAGAAGGAACAATTCCCATCAGTTACACGGACATTCCTGCTAGAAGGAACAATTCCCATCAGTTACACGGACATTCCTGCTAGAAGGAACAATTCCCATCAGTTACACGGACATTTCTGCTAGAAGGAACAATTCCCATCACGGACATTCCTGCTAGAAGGCACAATTCCCATCAGTTACATGGACATTCCTGCTAGAAGGAACAATTCCCATCAGTTACATGGACATTCCTGCTAGAAGGAACAATTCCCATCAGTTACATGGACATTCCTGTTAGAAGGAACAATTCCCATCAGTTACACGGACATTCCTGCTAGAAGGAACAATTCCCATCAGTTACATGGACATTCCTGCTAGAAGGAACAATTCCCATCAGTTACACGGACATTCCTGCTAGAAGGAACAATTCCCATCAGTTACATGGACATTCCTGCTAGAAGGAACAATTCCCATCAGTTACATGGACATTCCTGCTAGAAGGAACAATTCCCATCAGTTACACGGACATTCCTGCTAGAAGGAACAATTCCCATCAGTTACACGGACATTCCTGCTAGAAGGAACAATTCCCATCAGTTACATGGACATTCCTGCTAGAAGGAACAATTCCCATCAGTTACACGGACATTCCTGCTAGAAGGAACAATTCCCATCAGTTACACGGACATTCCTGCTAGAAGGAACAATTCCCATCAGTTACATGGACATTCCTGCTAGAAGGAACAATTCCCATCAGTTACACGGACATTCCTGCTAGAAGGAACAATTCCCATCAGTTACACGGACATTCCTGCTAGAAGGAACAATTCCCATCAGTTACACGGACATTCCTGCTAGAAGGAACAATTCCCATCAGTTACACGGACATTCCTGCTAGAAGGAACAATTCCCAATAGTTACATGGACATTCCTGAAGGAACAATTCCCATCAGTTTAAACTTAAACAATTATGAGAGGAAAAGAACCCAATACAGATTGTCGCTATATTATCATCCTTTTGACTGGAGAACTTTCCCCACTAAAAATTGAAAACATAACACATAATGTTAAAGCAGTCTTTTACGGGCAGTTCTCTTCTGTCAATTTTTTAAGGATCAGGATAGATGCTCTTTGGTACATATCGGGTCTTTTTGATGGTAGACTACATGATACTTGTGTAAAACATGTATAGTATATTTTGTTGTTAGTGTACGACAAAGAGATAAAAGCAAACCACCCAATGTTATACAGGTATATTACATTTTTGGTGTTTTAATGTTAACAATAAAAAGTTGTTTCTATAGAAGAAAATACAGTGGATTTAGAATTATGTGAATTATCTATTTAACCTGCAATTTTCTTATAATTTAATAACAGATTTTTTTTATTTTGGCCATGTTGACTTCTTTATGTGTATATGTTGTGTACAAGTTGCAACTTTGTACATGTTGCAACATGTACAGATAAATTGCACAAGTTAAGATAAATATTGAATGCCCTTTACATTATTAGACATGACTTATGTTTTGTAATCATAAATAAGAGTTGAATATTAAAGTAAAAGTGTTTCATTAAGTTCACAATCAAGTCTATAAAATGCATCAAGTTTTAAGAACTTCCATTTCATAATGATGGCAATATAAGTTCACAAACTTTGATGTCTTGATTTCAGCAAAAATACTTCAAATGCTCTTGTTTGGCACTACAATTATACTATTTGTTAAACATTAAGGTGAATATTTCTTAAAATTGACATGCAGAATTAAAACAAATATTGTAAAATCTTACATGTCTTCTATGGGATTATATGCGCTTGATGAAAGACAACAATGTCATATTTTGTCTTAACTTGTACAATTTATCTGTACATGTTGCAACGTGTACACAACATATATACTATGATAAAAATCCACTTTATTTTCAAAGATATTTTTAAGTTCAAAGATTTTTTTTTCATTTATCATAATTATTTTACAGAATATATGTTATCTTTTTTATTTTTTTATTTTTTTATCTTTTTAAAGTCCTGACGTTCTTCTAAATTAATTTTCAGTTGAAAATACTTTTTTAAAGTGTAATTAACTACCTCGTTTGCAAATGGAACTTTCCGACTTCAAAATGGAACATATGGATGTATACATGTTTATTTGTGCTCTCGGTTTTGCTACAAATTATTAGGATTCATATTTTTACAGCTGATGGTAACATATCTGATACACATGCAATAAATATCATTTAATGCAATTAGCGCATTGTTATTTGCTATTGTATCGCTATTGTTCTTGTCAGGCTGGGAGAATACTAGTCCCAGGACGCTGATCCCGACCTTTATCATCTTGTATCAATTGTTCAATTGTTCTCCAACATGAAATGTCCTCGTAATAAAAATAAAACAGAAAACATGGATTTACCAACAGTACTTTGAAGCAGACAAAGGGTCTTCAACACACAGATTTTATCATTATATAACAAGACGATTCAATTTGTCATAAATTTGTCTTTTTTACACATTTTTAACATGTACCTGTCAATCAAATATATGTTTTGTTCTATATGTATATATGAGGTCATTAACGCATTACATGTATATAAGTACCGTCTTGTAAAACAATTTGCCCCCGGAACACGTCGCTCTATTTTAAATGACGGTAATAGCTTTCTAATTACATGAAAATGAACCCGATGACTTTCCGAAGAACATATAGTTTGGTAAAAAAAAAATGTCAACAGAAAAAACTACTTTCACTTAATTAGAACTTGGTTGTGAAGCAAAATCACAAAACTCTGTCCCCAGCCTAGCTTTTAAAAGATAATTGTCTCCATGTCTGAATCTACTACTGTACAGTCTCTCACAAATGTTGCGCATTTATTTACTCTATATATTTTATAGCAGTATTGCAGGTTTCTTTTTATCGGGCATGAAAAAAAATTGTAATTTTTATTCAAAATTAATCAAGTATTTAAGCATGTTAAGTGAAAGAAAACAATTTTACGCTTGTGTTCTCTTGGTCCAGAGATAAATAACCAACACATGAAACAAGACAAATATAAATGAGTAAATATTTGGCATGAAATGAGCCCCTAATGTGACAGATCTGACACCTATTTAACCGCTAGTTTTCTATCTGGGTGCTCAAAGATATTACACGGGTTGTGTATTGTAAGCTACACCTTAAATTATCGTCTTAATGAGCTTTTGAAGATTATTGTGAATGCGATTAAATTAAGCGGAAAAATTATCAGTTGAACGTCTAATCCGGGGTGTAATTCCGTAAAATAGACATTTAAATCGTCTGTTTTTATCATATTTTTAGGTAATATTTGTAATGGATCTTTAATTTTTGCTTCAGAAAAAAGGGGGAAGTCTGACGATTAATGAAGAGCTTTGACTTTGCTGTCAGAGAAAATGGAACTGTTTTTAAGTAATTTAACGGGTCAATTTGATGATTTATAAGAAATATTTCAATCTTGACAGAATCATTTAGAAGTCTAAATTCGATAAATTGGATTTTCCTCCACTGTAATTCATCTCTAATATGAGAATTCCTGGAAAGCACTTTGGTGTTTTCACGTTCCTAATATATCACCTCCGATCATTTGTACAGATAGGTACTTTGTAGTAATTACAACGACTTATAAATTCATTAAGACAAATTACTACATCTATGGATTTGATAGCCCAAGAACTAATAATTACAACATGTGTAGGGCCATTTGACAAATTGAAATACAGGACTCTCTTGCCACTTTAATTAAAGAAAAATAGGAATCGGGATGAAGAAAGACACCATTACGTGAAAAAGCAATAAATTTAAACGTTGCTAAATAACGTTTACAAAATATCGAATTTCTTCTTTAAGGCAAAATGAATGTAAATATTCATTAGGTATTCAATTTTGGGAAGTAAATCATTTAAGTGCATGAATAGATGTTTTATTAATAGAATAAATTTGTCGTCTATATCACTCTATACTACTAAATTACTCTATTATGTAAATAGAACCTGTATTTCTATAGTAGGGGAGATTTTATAGAAAAGTATAGTGGAAATTCTAATTGAATAAGTATATAAATATAGGTAAATATTTTTCTTAAGATTGGGTTATTTACACTAAAAACATACCTGTCGTTTATGTGCTTGTGTCGGTGGCAATGTAGACAAAGTCTCTGAGAATGTTTTAGAGAAATCTGGAGATGTCCTATTGCTCTCCAGTGATGATCTCAATGATTTGAGGTCTTTATAAGTCACTACTAGAAATGTCGCTAGAGTAGCTATCACAATAATTAAAATAAGATTCCACAAGAAACAACATCTTCTCTTCATGGAGGTCTTTTGTCCCCAGTGGGAGCTAGATTCGAAAGAAATAGAACGAAGTCGACCATTTCCATTTTTCTTCAGGTCTTTTTCCTGCAAGGACACATGCTCGGGATCACGAAACACAATTTGTCCATCCTCTAACCCTGAACTGCTGGCAGTATCCTCATTATCCAGAGTATAAACTACATAATTCTCCGAACCAGGGCTACCAACAGGCATGATTAACACCTCCGCATATCACCGTGTCATTCTGTCTACTGGCGATCAACAGTAAAATACATATCTTATAAACATGTCTGTTCATCCATAAAAACTGTTGTACATCTAACGGTGTCGTACTGATCTATACCGTTATTGAATCAGTACCGGAATCCATTAACTGAGAATCGCGTTCTGGTTCGCGGTGCACCTTTGCAGGTTTTAACTGTCCTCTATAGACAAGTGCCGTGATAAAACGCCGATCAATGGATTAAACTTTTATAATCACACAGACACTTAATCTGTTCATTTTGTCAGTTGTATAATTATTTGTTTAATCAAATGTAAATTGTTATGTGCGAAGAATCTTTTAAAATGAATCAATTTTAAATCCACAAAACAAACACAATCAAAATAAAGCTGTATTCAACTATTGAAATAATTATAAAATAATTTACAATAAGTATATGAGTTCATATATCGCCGGTAGAATTCTTTCCCTCCTTAGTCGATTTCTTTCACGACCGAATGATAAAGGGAACCTGCATTGAATACTAATACTGGTCCCCTAATAGCATTGATTAGACTATGGAACTTTTTGTGATTACTCCGAGTCAGGCGCGACACAATATCTCAGGCGAGAATAATACAGAAAACCACGGGGCGATAAATTTCAATCACGGCTTGACAAATAATAAGTAAATTACGATAGTTACAGTTGCAGAAATGAAAGAAAGATCCTTTCACAGATGTATCTCTCCCGATCGACATAAAAAGAGACTGCCAATTAAGCCTTTCGCGGGTCTTGTAAGAACAACTTACGTGTATTGTCCAAGAAGCGACACCTGCTTCCGACTTGATTGGAGTCGCTGTAATCAATGGTAATTGACGCCAATCAAGAATTACCAACAATAGGAATTTCTTTCTCCTTGATTTAGCAAGGAAATTAAAAGTTATATCTAGAGTAATGGAGTTAGTTATATCTTTGTTTTAAGACGTTTTAGGTATCACTTGGAAAACAAGACGTCACACTGGGAAAGCTGCTTTAAGAATCAAGTATTTCTAGTTAGAAAATCAATTATATTAATAAAAATTAAGTCTTCACTTTAATATCATATAAAAGATAACACAACAGAGTTGTATCCAGCACAGAGATTAAACAATCCAGTCAATATTGATGTTAAATGTAGAGTTTCCTGAAATTGAAAAAAGGCTAGTGCGAGTTTGCTGTCACATTTAGAGTAATTCCTTAAATACTGTTAAATGTAGCGTGTTTCTCTGTTGAACCGTGTAATGAATTCTCTTTCACAATTTGTAAATTAGATTTTATACATAATCTTGGAATTTTATCCCCAGAAGTTTAGTTACTTAATTAAATTGTTTTCAGACCTGAAACTGTGTATTGTTTTTAACACGCGGACCCATCGGACTCTAGTTTACGATCATGACGCATGATAAAATGTCACCCCGAGTTATAACCTCGATATTTCTTACGGCTTTTACATTCCAGTTCCATCAGAATCATAAGTCATTCTGTAAAATACGACTTAGCCATTACTTCGGTGCCATTCTCGTTAAGATTTGCATACCAAATTACAACACGGATAAAGAAATAAATCCTAATTGCAGAAAGAGAACTTCTTGCATTAATTTGGGACGTTTATATGGGTTTGATGTCACTTTCCAATATCACAGAAAGCAAGGGAAAAGTTTTAATTTGGTTCTGGTGTTGAATCTTTAAATCGACAGCAAATTGCGTTTTAACTGAAGATTAAGTATCTTTAAACAAGAGGTTAATTCTATAAATGGGATGGAATGGATTCGCTGACGAGAAAGAGATATAAAACTGTTTACTACAAGACAGGAATGGAAGTGTAAAAAAATGGGATTAATTTTTTCTTATGCATTTTGCTTATCGGTGTTTTAAATGTGTCGCTTAATTTTATTCAACCTGACATTTTCAGATTCACTTTAAGCATTGTGTTGTAAACACTTTCTAAGTTGTGTCACTAAACAACATCTCAAGTAAATAGAGACTTTCGGTGCCCCCCCCAAAAAAAAAACTAGTTCAGCCAACGGTTTTTTTTGTGTGTTTTTTTTTCGCTCAAGTGAAGCATATTCTAGAATGACTTAATTAAGACAGTTTCATTTTGATTTTCGTTTCTGTCGTATGGAACCATCTATTATTTTTTTTACTTCTTGTACGTTTTGAGATAGATACATTCTTTTTTTTTGGTAGTATTATTGTTACCTTTTAAAATGTAAAAAAGAGACACAAAAACAACCAAACACAGAAACAAAAATAAGATCAAGGGCACAGATTAGAAGGAAAAAAATTGCTAAGCTATTAATTTTACATAACCCATATTTTTAAGCACATTGAAATTAACTTAAACTCCTGCGTGACAAATTACCCCCTTATTGGACTTGATATGGCTTGGCCGAAACAAGTCCAACACAGACACATATGTAAATTATTCATTCAAACCAATTTGTTAGTAAAATAGTCCTTCTGTGTTCATTAAAAACTATGGTTCAAAGTGGAGCGAATGAATTTATGTTTCTATAAGTAAAGCGTTTTTTGACAAAAAAAGTTTTCAACTTCCATTTCCCAAGTTTGGTATTTTTGGTTATACTGTTCTATGCTCTTCATATTCATACAGTGTTTGGCATTTTCAATATTTTTGGTAGAGCGCCTCTGATGAGTCTTGAAAAGACGAAACGCACGTCAGGCGTAGCAAAATTTATTGTCTGGAACTTTGTTGTCATTTGTATTTCGAACACACGTGAAGGTTAGCACTGCTGGTGGAGTTTAAATTCCCCGAGGTTGGCCCGCTCCGGCACCAACACTTTTGAGTTGGAGAATACATCAAAGCTTTAAATTATCCGTCTAAATTTCAAAATTTTCTAAACCATAAGGTTCTTCCTACCCCAGACATAGGTTGAATATCTTAGTAATAATTTGGTTCCCAAGTTTGGTATTTTTGGTTATACTGTTCTAAGCTCTTCATATGCATACAGTGTTTGGCATTTTCAATATTTTTGGTAGAGCGGCCTCTGATGAGTCTTGAATAGACGAAACGCGCGTCAGGCGTAGCAAAATTTATTGTCTGGAACTTTGTTGTCATTTGTATTTCGAACACACGTGAAGGTTAGCACTGCTGGTGGAGTTTAAATTCCCCGAGGTTGGCCCGCTCCGGCACCAACACTTTTGAGTTGGAGAATACATCAAAGCTTTAAATTATCCGTCTAAATTTCAAAATTTTCTAAACCATAAGGTTCTTCCTACCCCAGACATAGGTTGAATATCTTAATAATAATTTGGTTCCCAAGTTTGGTATTTTTGGTTATACTGTTCTATGCTCTTCATATTCATACAGTGTTTGGCATTTTCAATATTTTTGGTAGAGCGCCTCTGATGAGTCTTGACTAGACGAAACGCGCGTCAGGCGTAGCAAAATTTATTGTCTGGAACTTTGTTGTCATTTGTATTTCGAACACACGTGAAGGTTAGCACTGCTGGTGGAGTTTAAATTCCCCGAGGTTGGCCCGCTCCGGCACCAACACTTTTGAGTTGGAGAATACATCAAAGCTTTAAATTATCCGTCTAAATTTCAAAATTTTCTAAACCATAAGGTTCTTCCTACCCCAGACATAGGTTGAATATCTTAGTAATAAATTGGTTCCCAAGTTTGGTATTTTTGGGTATACTGTTCTATGCTCTTCATATTCATAAAGTGTTTGGCATTTTCAATATTTTTGGTAGAGCGCCTCTGATGAGTCTTGAATAGACGAAACGCACGTCAGGCGTAGCAAAATTTATTGTCTGGAACTTTGTTGTCATTTGTATTTCGAACACACGTGAAGGTTAGCACTGCTGGTGGAGTTTAAATTCCCCGAGGTTGGCCCGCTCCGGCACCAACACTTTTGAGTTGGAGAATACATCAAAGCTTTAAATTATCCGTCTAAATTTCAAAATTTTCTAAACCATAAGGTTCTTCCTACCCCAGACATAGGTTGAATATCTGAGTAATAATTTGGTTCCCAAGTTTGGTATTTTTGGTTATACTGTTCTATGCTCTTCATATTCATACAGTGTTTGGCATTTTTAATATTTTTGGTAGAGCGCCTCTGATGAGTCTTGAATAGACGAAACGCGCGTCAGGCGTAGCAAAATTTATTGTCTGGAACTTTGTTGTCAGTTGTATTTCGAACACACGTGAAGGTTAGCACTGCTGGTGGAGTTTAAATTCCCCGAGGTTGGCCCGCTCCGGCACCAACACTTTTGAGTTGGAGAATACATCAAAGCTTTAAATTATCCGTCTAAATTTCAAAATTTTCTAAACCATAAGGTTCTTCCTACCCCAGACATAGGTTGAATATCTTAGTAATAATTTGGTTCCCAAGTTTGGTATTTTTGGTTATACTGTTCTATGCTCTTCATATTCATACAGTGTTTGGCATTTTCAATATTTTTGGTAGAGCGCCTCTGATGAGTCTTGAATAGACGAAACGCGCGTCAGGCGTAGCAAAATTTATTGTCTGGAACTTTGTTGTCATTTGTATTTCGCGATAAGTTACAATACATGAAAGTTGGAAATTTACATTTTGGGAAGAAATTTCGTTGTTAAAGACGTTCCTGTGTATCTAATTTCCAGTAAAAACCGACACAACTTGGTGTACTAGTAGTTAAGGGACTAATTAAATACTGCATGTAAAAACTTATTTTTGTCCGTTATCCCTTTTCAACACGTTCATAAATAAAATACCACACCTTCATGAACACGATGTTTTTTCGGCTCACCCAGTCTACTGTGTTCCACCCGGTTCTTTGT
This sequence comes from Arcuatula senhousia, assembly GCA_963971305.1. Lineage (NCBI taxonomy): Eukaryota > Metazoa > Mollusca > Bivalvia > Mytilida > Mytilidae > Arcuatula > Arcuatula senhousia. The sequence continues at coordinate 67,851,483 of OZ020307.1, read as the reverse complement.
GTCCGAATACCCGGCGTACTCTTGTATCTCTTTTAAGCTCACCTGACCCGAATGGTCATGTGAGCTATTGACATCACTTGGCGTCCGTCGTCGTCGTTGTCCGTCCGGTTGTCATTAACTTTTCTTTGAAAATCTTCTCCTCCGAAACAACTGAAGGGATTGCTTTGAAATTTTGCACACTTCATCTTTGGGATATCTTCTACGAAGATTGCACAAATAGTGACCGCCGTCAAAACAACATGGCCGCCGTTACTAAAAATAGACCAAGGGGGGTCAGACTACTGTTTTTGGCTGCTTGTAAATCAAAAAGTACTATAAGAGATAGATGAATTCTGATGCCACGCTACTGCTTCAGCATCAAAAGCTCTAAAAAATTCTCCATGGAGTGGAAGTTGTCAGATGACCCCTTATAAGAGTTACTGCTCCTTAAAGGTGAAAAATAGCATTCTTCATGTTATTTGGCTAATAGAATGAAAACTATTAGATATAGAGAAAAGTTGTTGCTTGCTTAAATGTTCAGCTCATTTAGCTCTACAATTCTCCATAGGGTCGAAGCTGTCAGATGACCCCTTATAGGGGTTACAGTCCCTAAAATAATTACGTTTTTTTTTCATGTTTTTGGTCTATGAAATGAAAACCATAGCAGATAAAGAGAAGCTGTTGCTTGCTTAAATCGGCCCCTGAAATGAAATTTTTCATGTTATTGGCCTATAGAATGAAAACTATAGCAGATAGAGAAAAGCTGTTGGTTGCTTAAATGTTCAGTTCATTTAGCTCTACAAAAGTCTTTATAGGGTCAAAGTTGTCAGATGACACCTTAGTTGTTAGATGTCCCTTAAAGGTGTTACGGTCCCTAAAATAACGTTATTTTCATGTTTTGGCCTATAGAATGTAAGCTATAGCAGATAGAGAAAAGATGTTGCTTGCTTAAATGTTCAGTTCATTTAGCTCTACAAAAGTCTTTATACGGTCGAAGTTGTCAGATGACACCTTAAAGTGGTTATGGCCCCTCAAATAACGTTATTTCATTATTTTGGCCTACGGCTACAGAATGAAAACTATAGTAGATAGAAAAAATCTGTTACTTGCCTAAATGTACAGCTCATTTAGCTCTTCAAAAGTCTTTATAGGGTCGACATCAAGACCAGGTGAGCAATTCAGGCTCCTGGGAGCCTCTTGTTTAATTTTGTTTGTGTTAGCTTCAGAACAAATATGTCAAGACAATGAACAAAAATTAAAATTTCACTGTATAAAAGTGTGAAAATATTTAGCTTATTCAGCTTACTAACATTTTTTTCCAATATGTTTAATATTTGTTTAATTGCTGATCAGCTTTTTCGTACACAACTTGTTTTGTGAAAATCAATATTTAACTCGAAGTCAATCCCAATCCCTAAAAATTTAACAATATCATCACATGTAATTTTGTGTCAATATAAATAAAAAACAGGAAATTTATTAAAATTCTAAGAATTTGCCTGCATTCAATTGATTTTAAACCAATAAATTGATACATTACTTTCTGGCTATAATGCATGAACATGATTGTAATCGGGAGAATAATTAAAAGCCAGGAGAGAGACATAGTTGAAGAAATCTCCAATTTTAAAAGAGGTCAATGATGAAAACTTTAAAAAGAAAGGGGCTAAAATTGACTCTTGTGGAACCCCTTTTTGAATTTTAACCCAACTGCTGGCTTTTAATTTGCCTTTTTCTTATTGTTAAATAAGAATATAAAAGGTCAGCAGGTTTCTCATTACTTCCATATGATGAGAGTTTACAAATAAGAATGTCATGTGGACGACAGTCAACTTTTAGACCTTATTGACAGGTCAATAGGCATGGCCGCTACATATTCATTACACGATTGTCTAAGGCCTTTTTCCTGTCTTCCATGACCTTTGCGAAAGGCACATAAAAAATTATCAAAAATGTTATCAAAATAAATACATATAGCTGATGAAACCTTTTCATAAACTCTTTGCCGTTGGAACTAGGAAGGATACTGACTGGTCTATATATAATTACTTTTAGTAAACGCATCATTTTTCTTAAATAAAGGTGTCACCTTGGCCTCTTTGAAAAATTTTAAGTTGGCCTATTTTCATTAGTATCACTGAAACTTTGTCAACACCAGTTGCTTTTTAACATTTACTTTATCAATTCTTTTAGTAACAGAATAAAATAATATCTTGTGCCAAATAATGTATTTATCAAATAAGTATAGTGAGACTAGTAATTATTGTCTAAATTATGACCGTTGCTATTTTAGTTATAAATTTTTAATAATTTTTGCTTTGGGTTTTGGCTGATTTTTAGAGAAGAGCTCTTCCTATTGGAGATAAAATTACTATTGGAAATTTTAGCGGGAAATACGATTTGTTTACAAATGAACCAAAGTAAAAGAAATGTGTCTCGTTTATCCATTACACCAGTTAAATCGGGCATCAACGTTCCTATCGGTCATTTAATTGTGAATACCAAATGGAGAAGTACAGACCTTGCATCTACTTTACAAAGTAAATCACTGTTACTCGAGTATTTTTCTGGGAAACACATTTTAATTTTTTTTATTCATAAGGTTCTGAATCTGTATCTGTGTGGGTACGTCGCAGGCTACCAATTCATGGTCTCTCATACGACGAGTTCAACTAAAGTCGACATCTGGGACAAGCATTTACTATGTAAATTGAAAAGAATTAGGCAGGAAATTTTAAAACAGCTTTTGCTTTAAAGATTACTTCAATTGATTCCTTTCTGTTACATGTACATCTAGTGCAAGCTAGATGTAAAAACAGATTTTAGTGGAACCTTAAGCATGATATTGATAAGTTTAGATAATTCATAATCTGTACAACTACACTGGAAATAAGAAAACTAAAGTTTTAACATGTTTAATTAATCCCTGAACTACTATTATCTAACTACTATCATTAATTTTCAAGCATGAAACCAGAAACACACATTCTTTTTTAATTGGCCTAAGAAGCCAAATGTCAAAAAGTATAAAAGGCGTCCAAGACATCATAATAATTTGGACCTGGAATAATGTCAATTGGGATAATATATTCTTCCCAACTTTTACTCTGATCTTCAATTTAATGAAGTTAAATTGGTTTCGTGGTGTTTCGTTGAAAGTAGTTGGTGGGAATCGCAACCCAAACAGGGTACCAGTGATGGTTACGTAATAGGTTTCAACTGACTCTCTGAAAAGTCACTTTTACAATTTTAATCTAATATGAGGCAGGTAAATCCTGTTACGCTCCCGAGGTTTCAATTAATTATTTTTTTTTGGGGGGGGGGTTCGAAAATAAAAACAAACTAGCTTTTCTTGTGGGTTACGTGAGCGTTTAATGACGTCCAAAATTTTCAAAGATAAAAACGTTAAAAAGACGCCAAAAGTTCGGGAAAACAAGCGCGTGCTATACCGGACGTTGAAGGAAAATTCAGCTCATAGTACAACTAAAATATTGACATTTCTACCATTATCGCTCCCTTCGGGAGCGTATAAGTTCATGTGAAATATATATCTTTTGGGAAAAAAAACGATAAATTATTTGATTACACATTGTTACAGGCAGTATCCAGATCCTCTATGATGACAACATAGGTCTAATTGATTTCTACCCATCACCAACAACAGGGGTGGTCTATTTAACAGAGGCTGAACTTGCATCCAACAGTTACAGGAGAAGACTTGCTAAATTGAGAAAGGTTTTTGCTTTTTTTATCATTATACGTACATACATGTAAGTATACAATGAGGCAAGTTCAACCTGTGACTCTCCTGAAGTTACAACATATCTTTAAATATTTTACAAAGCTAAAATAAATAATACATGTAAATGTCTTTATTGTAATGAGTTGAAACAATTTATATTTTAAAATAAAACCAAACTACATGTAGCTTTTCTCGGAGGTCAGGTGTGTGGTTAATGACAAATATTGACATACAAAATTATTAAAGAAAAAAGTGTCTGAAAGAAACTGAAAGTTCTAGAAAAGAAGCATGCTAATACAGATGCAAAAGGAAAATGTAGCTCATAGTACTACAAAAATATTGACAACTCTACCATTACAGCTACCTTTAGGAGCATATTATAGTAAAATCATTCAAAAATTTTCTTTTCAATTTGACCATTGTATAACCGTCCGATACCATCGCTACATGTACACAATCATATGAAAAAATTGAAAGTTAAATCGAACAAAGAAAACAGTTAACACATGAAAAGAATTAAATGGAAGATAACAAAAATACAAGAGTTCAATTTCTTACAAGTTGCAGCTTGTGACTCCAATTCTAATTAATTTTCTGAATTGTTAGAATACATGTATACATGGTATATATACATACATGTATATGTAGCAGTTTTACATGTTCTTTATTATAGCAAAAACATTGCATTACATGTCATTTCTTTTGAAATCTCTGTACTGAACAGGACCATTGCAATCTGAAATGTCTCCAGTACATGTATGTCTGTATGTTATTCCTAATTTTATCTTTTCTTCTAGGATATTTAATCTATTATTCCTATTGAGAAACTTTGTTGTTATCATTATTTTCACATGTATGATTCAGCAAGATTTAATTCTGAATTATAGATCTGCTTCTGTTGTGTACATTTAGATAAGTAAGTAAAATTCTTATAAAGAAATACCTATATGTTTTTTGTGTTTTTTTCTCAGGCCAACAAGGTTGCTATAGTTGTGATTGGAGAAAGGACGTCCACAAGTTGTCAGTACTTCTCCTCATTACAAAAATTCTGTGTGATGGAGCTGGGATTCTCTCTAATACCTGTACCATCCCATAAGGAGGCGGGGTCATTTCTAGCCCAGATGGTAAGGTCAATAGTATGCTTATGATGCTTCAGAAGTATTTAAAATTCATTTGTATGATAAAAAAACAAGGAAATGTGTCAAGATGACACTCATGCCCTGCTGGCAAATATCAGTGGACCGGAATAAAAATCAAACTCGACCTGTAACTCATCTTGGTAGGTGCGCATACCAAAAATCTTTTGAATATATGCAAGGATGTTAAAAAAGTGCAGAAAACTTTTATTTTAAGCTCACCTGGCGTCCGTCGTCTGTCTTCTGTTAACAATTTTTCAAAAATTTTCTGCTCTGAAACTACTGATCAGAATTTAATGAAACTTGGTATGAATGATCCTAAGGATGTCCTGCACCAAAATTGTGTTTCAATTTTTGATTTGTTAAAAAACATGGCTGCCATTGCTAAATGTAGACCAGGGGAGGGGGGTCAGACTACTGTCTTTGGCCTGTAAATCAAAAAGGATGAAATCTGATGCCACCCTACTGCTTCAGCATTAAAAGTTTTACTAATGTCTCCATTTGGTCGAAGTTGTCTGATGATCCCTTATAAGGGTTACAGCTCCTTAAAGGTGAAAAATAGAGATTTTAGCTCACCTGACCCGAAGGGTCATGTGAGCTATTGTCATCATTAAGCGTCGGTCCGTCGTCCGTTGTTCGTCAGTTAACTTTTCTTCAAAGATCTTCTTCTCTGAAACCACTGAAGGGATTGCATTGATACTTGGTATACATGATCTTTAGGATGTCCTCTACCAAGTTTGTGAATTATGTACATGTCGACCAACCAACATGGCCGCCATTGCTAAAAATAGAATAGGGGGTTAGACCATTGTTTTTGGCTTATAACTCGAAAAGTATAAGAGATAGAGAAAATCTGAAGCAACTTTTCATGTTCAGCATCAAAAGGTCCTTACAGGAGTTATTGCCCTTTAACTGTTTTTTTTTCTATTAATTTAAACTGATACCAAAAATTTTCTCTGAAACCACTGAAAGGATTGTTTTGCAACTTTGTATACTTGAAAGTTTGTGAAATTTATTCAAACTTTGGCATAAGAGATCAGGTGAGCGATTCAGGCTCCTGGGAGCCTCTAGTTTCATGTTTTTGGCTTATAGAATGAAAATAATTGCAGATAGAGAAAAGCAGTTGCTTTCTTCAATGTTCAGCTCATTTAGCTCTACAAAAGTCTTTATAGGGTCGAAGTTGTCAGATGACCCCTTATAGGGGTTACAGCCTCTTAAAGGCAAAAAAAAGTGTTTTTGGCCTATAGAATGAAAACTATTGCAGATAGAGAAAAGCTGTTGCTTGCTTAAATGTTCAGCTCATTTAGCTCTACAAAAGTCTTCATAAGGTCGAAGTTGTCAGATGACCTATTGTAGGGGTTACATCCTCTTAAAGGCAAAAAATTTGTGTTTTTGGCCTAAAGAATGAAAACTATTGCAGATAGAGAAAAGCTGTTGCTTGCTTAAATGTTCAGCTCATTTAGCTCTACAAAAGTCTCAATTGGGTCAAAATTTTCAGATGACAGAGCCCCTTAATGGCGAAAAATTGTGTTTTTGGCAATAGAATGAAACCTTTTGCAGATAGAGAAAAGCTGTTGCTGCTTGCTTAAATGTTCAACTCATTTAGCTCAACAAAAGGCATCATAGAGTCAAAGTTGTCAGATATCCACTTATAGGGGTTACAGCCCCTTAAAGGCAAAAAATAGTTATATAATGAAAACTATAGCAGATAAAGAAAAGCTGTTGCTTGCTTAAATGTTCAGCTCATTTAGCTCTACAAAAGTCTCAATTGGGTCAAAATTTTCAGATGACAGAGCCCCTTAATGGCGAAAAATTGTGTTTTTGGCAATAGAATGAAACCTTTTGCAGATAGAGAAAAGCTGTTGCTGCTTGCTTAAATGTTCAACTCATTTAGCTCAACAAAAGGCATCATAGAGTCAAAGTTGTCAGATATCCACTTATAGGGGTTACAGCCCCTTAAAGGCAAAAAATAGTTATATAATGAAAACTATAGCAGATAAAGAAAAGCTGTTGCTTGCTTAAATGTTCAGTTTATTAAGCTCTTAACAAAAGTCTCTATAGAGTCAAAGTTGTCAGAGTGAGACGGCCCTTTAAATAACATTTTGCACGTTTTTGGCCTACAGAATGAAAACTATTGCTGAAAGAGAAAAGGTGTTGCTTGCTTACCTTAAATGTTCAGCTTATTTAGCTCTACAGAGTTCTTCATAGGGTGGACATCAAGACAACATTTGCTAAGTTCAAGAGCCAAAATTTAGGTCAAAATCAGTGGACTGGAATGAAACATACATGTATAACTCAAACTTGACCTGTAACTCATCATGCTACACTCACATGCCAAAAATCTTTTGAATATATGCAAGCATGTCGAAAAAAGTGCCGCAAACTAAAGTGTGATGGAAAGACTGAAGGATGAATGGACTGAAAAACTATATGCCCCCAACAAAGTTGGCGGGACATAAAAATGGATTATGAAATTAATTCCCATAAACCATGTAAACCCTAATTTGAGGTTATTTTTTAATATTATAAACAGAACAATACTTTCAAAATGTTTGATACAGTCACAGATATCATGGCATGCATGGAGAGCTTGAACCTTAGTATAATGATATGTACATCTATCAAGTTTATGAATGACTCACAATGAACAATATCGATCAGTTAAATAGACTCAAATACATCTTAAAAATATGTCATTTTTTTTAGATCAAGTTTTTAAATCTTGTCTCTGAATGTGACACTTTTCAAGATACCCAAGTATAGTTAATAAGGGACTTTCATGAGAAAAAAAAAACATTTCTCAAAGATAAATTAGTATTAATTGTACACAAAATGGTACATGTATGAGTAAATAACAAACTAGTATGTTTTGAATATTTTCTTCAGGTTCATTCAGAAGGTCATAGAGAAATTAATCCGTTCACCAAGAAGAGGAAAGCTGTACCCCTGGACCAAGCACTTCTATCCACCGTTAAATGTATACCTAAACTTGGTGATGTTAAAGCCAGAATATTACTGGACAAATTTGGAAGTATATCAGCATTATATTGTAGACACTGCAAAACCTATTCAAATATAATGTAGAAAGTAATGAGATGTGGAAAATGTAGAACATGTATGTAGTACATGTATGTATTTAATGTGAATGATGTCATTGTAATACTTCTACATCCACATACAAAATAGTCACAGTATGTTTTGAGAGAAATTATGAATTATTCAAAATCTCACTAAGAAAAAATATACACAATATGGTGATTAAGTTTGAGCAAGATAGATACTTCTTATATTAAGTACATGTATATGCACACTACTGCTACATGTGCTATTTCGCAAACTATAAATAGATTGATATTGAATCTTCATCTTGAAAACCTCATATCATCTAAATATGATCAAGCTAAAAATATGAAAAGCCAACCCCAATTGTCTACATGTATGACATGTAAATGTAAAGTCCATTTTTAATTGTGAAACAAAATGTTACTTTTGAATAGGCTTTGATGTACAGCTTAAATACAAATGATTACTTGTCATCAATAAGATGTCTTTCTTTTGAAGGTCCCAGTGAACATATTTTGTATGGGTTTGTAAGAATAAAACTCGTTCATGTTAATCATCTTAATCTTCCATGTATTTACAGGTTTGACTGCAATAAGTAAAGCTTCAATGCAGGTAAAATATTTGTCAATTAGATTTTGTTAATGAGAAAAACAGAAATCAGTCTTTCTTCTTTAAGTATATAATAGAAAATAATGAGATGTGGAATAAGTGTACGCGACACAGCCCACAATTAAACAGCAATTTAGAAAAACCACAATGGACAATCGCCAGCAGCCTTCAACGAGGCCATTTGGCACTGCTTGCGGTTCTGCAATTGCCGCATGTTCTAAATAAAATGCATATAATTCAAATCCAGCTCTCAAATAGTCACAGATAGAACCCCTTCTTAAACAAGGAACAGAAAACATCAAAAAGACAAGTACAAACGAAAGCTATGTCAAAGATTCCTGGCTTAGGACAGGCACATGTAATATGTGGCGGGGTTAAACTAGTTTTTTGGACCCAACCTTCCCCCTATCAATATTCCTAGACAAAGCACAAAAATTAAACACACATAAAAATCAAATTGATCAAAAGTCAAATTCCACTAGAGAGAACCTAAGAAAAAAAACAAGAACAAACAAAAGGATGGTAAAGGAACTCTCCATAGAACACTTGCTGTTACTGACAGCTAGCTGAGAATCATCAATCGACTGATGTAAAAAAATCAAACGTATCGATTTTAAATCCGACACAACACTTCAAACAATAATGATTTAGTGAAGTGTCATCACACAAAACCGACATGCTTGATAGCTATAATGCTTAAAAATGACAATAGTAAAAACTTTTATGGAAGTTTTAAAGCAAGTATCAAGTTCTTATCTTCTTAAAAGACATCCTTAATTTCTATGACAGATGTAACTGCAATGGAGTCAGTGACTGTTGATGGCATTTAATAGTGTTTTGAAGAACAAACATTTCTTCTGAAAATTACATACATGACACACTTTAAAAGTTGCATTTGATTTTTGGCATGATGAAGTATTTATTTCTTGATACAATGAATGTTGCAAACAGATTATTACTTCATAAAAGTTTTTAACCAATCTTTTATTACTTTTAGAATATTAATGCTTTTTAGCTCACCTGACCCTAAGGGTCATGTGAGCTATTGCCATCACTTGGCGTCCGTCGTCCGTCCGTCCGTCGTCCGTTAACTTTTTCAATCGTTAACTCCTTTGACACCATAAGTCCAATTGCAACCAAACTTGGTAGAGTTGTTTATTGGCATGGGTGCTTCAAAACTGTCGTTTGGATTTTTGATTCATAAAAAAACATGGCCGCTGTAGCTAAAAATAGAACATAGGGGGAAATTGCAGGTTTTTGCAAATAACTCTAAAACGGTGACAGATATCAAAATTCTGGCCAGGTAAAAGTGATCAGCACCTCAAGATCTACCTGCCCTGAAATTTTCAAGAAGATCCAACAACTGATGTAGGAGTTATTGCCCTTTTTCTGGATTTTTCAAAATTTTTCACCTATTTAGCCCTATATCTTGAAAACTATACAAGATATTTCAAAAATTTAAATTGCATATGATTTAGCACATCAAGAGCTACATTTCTTGTAATTAAGTCAAAGATGTAGGACCATGTCTTTTAGGAGTTATTGCCCTTAAAGTGAGATAATTTACCATTTTTCAGTACTTTTCCCCTGAATTTCAAAGATTAACTTGTCTGACACCATAAGACCAACTGCATCTAAAGTTGGCACACATATTCAATAGCATATCTGCTACCATTCTATCGTTTGGATTTTTTATTCTTCAAAAAATATGGCTGCCATGGCTAAAAATAGAACATAGGGAGTAAATTGCAGTTTTTTGCTAATTACTCAAAAATGGTTCCAGATATCAAAATTGTGTAAGAATCAAAAGTGATCAGCATTTGAAGATCAACCTGTCCTGAAATTTTGAAAAAGATCCTACTGCTGATGTGGAAGTTATTGCCCTTTTTCGTAATGTTTGCGAAATTTTGCACTTATAAAGCCCTTTGTCTCGAAAACTTTATAACATAATTCAGAACTTTAAATCCCATATGGTTAAGCACAACAATATCTACAGAATATGTGTATCTGTGTAGTTCAGGTGAGCGATTCAGGCTCCTAGGAGCCTCTTGTAATAGTCTTATGCAGCTAGACAACGTACATGTTTATCATGTTGATTACCTGTTTATTTTAGGAGCTAACTGATGTAGTAGGGAAGGCCAGCGCTGGACACGTAAAGTCTTTCCTGGGAGAAGGGACATGAGCTTGAACAGGCTACCAGTAGGAAAAGATTTTTACTTCTTTGGAGTGGAATCTCACAAAAGAAAATCAATTTTGTCCAAGAAGAACTCCTGATGTACATGTATCATGATGTGACATGTAATGTTTAGAGACGTTCATTGTCAGTGGTTTGTCATACCAGACACAAAAGAAATTTCCATATTAACATTCAGATGTAAGATAAGGATGCTTACCAGTTATATGTTATTGTTCCTTATGTGATATATTGTTTCAATTAGTAAAAGATATTAATTATTTTTTTGTTTTGTTTAAAAACTGAAAGACAATCAAATGTACATTAGTCAGTAGTTCTATATTTAACAAGCAAGGTATTTTTAATGAATCTACCAGGAAAAGTCAATATTCATCAATCAGAAGCAAAAAATAGCGAAGGGTAATTTGAATCCCAACTAAAAAGACAACCCCACAAGACACTGGAGACAAAAAAAAACTTTCCAAAATTCAACCTGAATCCAATCTGCAACACAAACTCCCATGAAACAAAAGAACTTGGGTGCTCTGACATGTCTGAATGGTTGAGCAGTACTGATTGTTGAAACACCCCTGCCACATTGCCAATGATTTTTATTTTAGAAGATGTCAAACTCAATGATGGAAGACAATACTTAATATGACAAACCAACATCTCTCTATCGTCTATCTGTATCTGTTTCTCAAGGGTAACATTACAGTACAATAGTAACTTATGTGTCAGACATAATATTGCAGATCAGCACCGATTGACTGCATATCCATATTTAAGGCAGATTATAAAAATACCATCCTCATTTATATTTTTCAAGTTAGTTTCCTATGTACAGAATGTCATGCTAACCATGATAACTGGATGACACACAAGTGATTCCAGAGTACATGTCAGTTTGTAACAAACAGTTATTATTTCAATCACACTACTGTATTCATGAAATTTGTCAGAATTTCAGTCAGCCAATAGCGATGTACATTCAAAATACCAGTTTAGTTTGAAAATCTTTTAATTATTGTTTTAAAATTATATTAAAATTTAACAACATTAGTCTGTTGCATTGACCTTGATCTTAAGTGAAATTCCTTAAAATCACTTCTCTTATGGTATGTAACAATATCCCAAAGGTTCATTAAACTTGGTTGAAAACTTTTGGAGTGCTTGAGCAGAAACCAGTTTTTTGTCATGAGAAATTTTTGAATGTTTTTTTGCCACAATCACCTTGACCGTTAAAGGAATTTTCTCAAAATAAATAAGGTTTTCCTTTTCTCAAAATAAATAGGGTTCCTCCTGTTAGGGTTTCTCACAAAATCTTAAAGTTTAATTAAAATCAGTTGAAAATTTTTGAGTTATTGTTTGGAAACCACTTTTTGAGAATTTTTTTGCTGAAACCAGTTGTTGCCACCCACCGCTGTAGTTAAAACAATACCCAAGTTCATTAAAAAAACATTACATAATACAACCAAATGGCAATCAGCAATGTGAACTTAAGAGAAAATGAGAGTGAACTTTAGCACACTCATCACTTTTCAACTTTTAGAATTGAAGGTGCACATCTACATTTTGTCACAAAAACTTTGAAAGTTTAATAAAAATTCACTGAATGGTTAAAGAGAAGTTGCATATAAGAGATGGGTACCCTAAGGTGTAGAGGATCAAAAGACGGTAGAAACCATATTACTATATTCCCATACTTTTCAAGCTATGGGTATAAAAAGAAACTTGGAAAAAAAAAGCCACAGCTCATCAATAAATTCACCCTAAAATTTATATGACTATCAATGTGTGTCTGTGTTGGTGTTTAACGCCCTTTATCGATGCCGCTGGGCCATGTAGGGTGGTTAGTTTTAATGGTGGAGGAAACCGGAGTACCCAGAGGTAACCACTGACAAATCTTGTCACATACATGTACAGTTTGGGATGTCCCTTTTTAGCTCACCTGGACCAAAGGTCCATGTGAGCTATTGCCATCACTTGACGTCCGTCGTCGTCGTTCGTTAACTTTTTTTCAAAAATCTTCTCCTCTGAAACTACTGAACAGAATTGAATGAAACTTGGTATAATTGATCCTTAGGGTGTCCTGCACCAAACTTGTGTTTGGATTTTTGATCTGTCAAAAAACATGGCCGCCGTTACTAAAAATAGACTAGGGGGGTCAGACTACTGTTTTTGGCTTATAAATCAAAAAGTATAAGAGATAGAGGAAATCTGAGGCCACGCTACTGATTCAGCATCAAAAGCTCTACAAAAGTCTCCATTTCGTCAAAGTTGTCAGATGACTCCTTACAGGGGTTACAGCCCCTTAAAGGTGAAAAATATCCATTTTTCATGTTTTTGGCCTACAGAATGAAAACTATTGCAGATAGAGATTAGCTGTTGCTTGCTTAAATGTTCAGCTCATTTAGCTCTACAAAATTCTCCATAGGGTCGAAGTTGTCAGATGACCTCTTATAGGGGTTACGGCCCCTAAAAAATAGCGATTTTTCATGTTTTTGTCCTACAGAATGAAAACTATTGCAGATAGAGATTAGCTGTTGCTTGCTTAAATGTTCAGCTCATTTAGCTCTACAAAATTCTCCATAGGGTCGAAGTTGTCAGATGACCCCTTATAGGGGTTACGGCCCCTGAAAAAATCGATTTTTCATGTTTTTGGCCTACAGAATGAAAACTATTGCAGATAGAGATTAGCTGTTGCTTGCTTAAATGTTCAGCTCATTTAGCTCTACAAAAGTCTCCATAGGGTCGAAGTTGTCAGATGACTCCTTATAGGGGTTATGGCCCCTTATAGGTGAAAAATGGTGTTTTTGGCCTATAGAATGAAAACTATTGCAGGTAGAGAAAAGCTGTTGCTTGCTTAAATGTTCAGCTCATTTAGCTCTACAAAAGTACAGGGTCAACATCAAGACCAGGTGAGCGATTCAGGCTCCTGGGAGCCTCTTGTTTGTTTAATACAAACGGGACTTGAACACCAGCTGAGAGGTGATCGGCTAGTGATCAATAGTGTGATATTTAAACCAGCGCCTTAGACCACTTGGCCACCCAGGCCCCCTGTATCAATGAGATCAAATTTAAAAACATAAGGTGCACTTCTACATTGTCAGAGAGATTGTGTGTAAGTTGAATCAATATCTATTGTGTGGTTAAAGAGAAGAAGTGGACAAGAGATGGTTACACTGAGTTTTAAATGGTCAGAAGGACATATGGACACCCAGAATACTGTATACCCTCCACTTTACAAGTGAGCGATATAGAATATGTGTAAAGCACAATGAAAAGACATTTTATAGGTACTTTATTCTTATAAGATTAGATAGGCATAGAAACAACAACTGGCACTGACAATAAAAAGTACTAAAAAACAGATAAAATATGAATAGAAAACATGTAACAAGGAAAAGTTGTAAAAAAAACATATATGTAACTAATTTGTTCATAAATACAGTACAATTAAATGGACATGATATACATGATATACATGTACTTTTTAGAGTAATAATAAATTACATTTATCAATAGGAAAATATTTAATAACAATTGGAAAAAAAAATAAAATATCAAACCTGTGATTCTTTAGCCCTGTGACTTCTACAATGTATATGTTGTCTGTGTAAAGTACAAAAAAATCAGAAAACCTTTTTGTTATTTCAAAATAAATGTTTAATATTTTATGAGCTTTTACATGTACAAAATTTAAATGCTCAAGAAGAAACCACCACCATAGTGTTTTGGTTGTATAACTTACATTAATCTCATTTAATGCTTGGGTTGCAAAAAATCCAATGATCACAATATTCAGAAAATGAAAAAAAAAGACAGACTCTTTAACAGAAACTCTTAATACAAATACATTTATAAATATACTAAAGAAAAAATATTTCCTGAGTAAATTAATTCAACCATATGTATAAAATTAAAAACTCAAATGTATGCACCATAACATGTACATATGTTCTACACAGTGTATTAATGTTTGATTAATTATAAAAAAGTCAAGAAAATTGATTCACATTTTTATCTTGTGTGCATTATTGTTTTTAAAAAGTTGTTTCACAAAGAAATTCTTTAACATGTATTTTAAAATTCATCACAATGTTTTGATTATCTATTTTATAACTGATGCATTTTCAATATTTGTATGGAAAGGTATAATTATTTGATTAGATAGAAAAAAGTCATATTATGGGAGGGGGGCTGGCCAGGGTGTTTTCCACCCTTTCTCTCCCCTGTCTCCTCATACACTGCCCCTTCCTATCAACTCCCTCGCCTTTGTCCCCACCTCCTGTCCAGCCCATCTATAAATGAAGTCCCACATCCAGTTATAAGTTGCATGTATACATTTGTATATAGCAAAAGCAGAAAAAAATTCAATTAATATATCTAACTAGCAAAACTCTCAGTACTTAGAAAATATTAAGATAAGTTTTTTTTTTTATAATAGTTGTACAATGTGAAGTCTATATAGTATCATCTTAGACACCCACTAGACCCAGTAGTAGTTTCTTGAAGTCTCCGCTGGTCTCTGAAGCGACAGCATCATGAAGTGATTTCTGATACATGTTTCTGTACTCATCTTTGATGTCTTGTAAATCAATCTGAAATATGAATCACTCGTTTGTTTTTAAAAGGGATTTTTTTTTTTTTAATATGACATTAACACAAATTATATGACTCATTTTTCCACAAATGATCTCCCCTGCATATTATTTTACAAGTAACTTGATCTGAAAGTTGATGAGGCATTAAAACAGCAAAATGTCTTTTCACAATAAATTTATACAATGGGTTGAATTTAATTAGTCGTGCTAAGCAAACACCCACTCAACCCATTAACTGATTAAAAAAACAGTAAGTAGATAGTTAATTGTTTGGAAAAGGGGAGGGAATGTACAAACCATCTCCCTCCAGTAGAAGCTGAGAAATCTGTTTCAAAAGTTGACACACTGAGTTAACCCTGAGCAACATGATGCGTGTGTTTCAACAGACAGGAACTGCTCACCCTTCTGGAGCACCCGAGTCCAGGTTGTTGATTGCTGGTCAATTGCTTTTGTGTGTTTTAGGAGGCCAAGTGATAGCAATTTAAAAGGCCCTTTGCTAATTATAATGGTACTCATACCTCACATCTTGAGACTATGACCCTAATCAATGTAGAATCCTTGGTACCAAAACCAGCCATAGCTTTGTGTAGTCTCTCAGCAAAATATTGGGGTCTGTTCTTAGCTGTCATGACTATAAATATTGAATAGAGTTTTGAAACAGAGTTTAAACTGTGTGCATAACTACATAAATCATAACTTTGGAACCATTTGAGCATTTGAAAGCAATATACAATGTGAGCACAACTTCAAAGGCTTATCACGATATTCAAACAGTTATAAACTAGAAAATGTGTCTATGAACCATGGATGGCCAGTCTGTTCTTGAAATATTGTTTGTGTTTACTAGTCTTGTCTTTTCCTTTTAGGACCACTGACATAAGAATGTCCCATTGGTACCTCCCTGCTCCTAACATGTAATAACAAAGATATGGACCTTAACCAAATTTGTTCTTCAGTAAAATAAAAGTCACAATGACCTAATTTCTACTGGGTAGTGTTACACTACCCAAGACACATCTAGTGGTGAAATATCATTAGTAGTATGTAGTGACCAAATTTTTAGTGGGTCATCTTATTTGACTGTTTGGTTTTTAAAACTTTGCTCTTGATTTTTGAGTTCCAACTTTTGGACACAGCATTAGGTATATATGAATATAGAATATTCCCAAACTAGAAATTTGTTGTCGTCTTGTTTTTACATACAGTGATAAAGGAATTATCTTACCCAAAGCTTTGAATCCATCTTCTAGATCACCTGACATCTCTCCTTTGACAGCAGACAAAATATCCTTTCCTGAAATCTACATAAAATAGTGGGTTTATTAATTCAAATGAATAAACTTGTATGATCAACTACAAAACCAGCCTTTTTAATGTCCTTATATTGATTTTTTGCAGAAGAGAGCTTTTTTGTTTGTCCACTACATTTTACGTTGTGTTTTACACACTTTTCACAAATCAATAAGTTTGTGCATGTAAAGATTATTTTCTTTTTAATTTGCTTTTTTGGGGGCAAAGGAGGAATTTTACATTCATATACACTTGGACAATTAAGAAGTTAGGGACCACCTGAAAGTCATAAATATATACCTTAAATAATTATATAAAATAAAATCAACTAAGAGCTTATAGAATTGTCATCAACCTAACTTTGGATTTAATCAAGAAAAGCAGAAATTATTACTACATAAGACTGGAATTGTGCAATAAAATAAGAAAACAAAACTAAAATTTTAAATATCTGTAGTCCTTAACTTTTGTCTAATTGTATATAAATATATACATGTAGTAGTAGATATTTTTCTTTAATTATTTTAGATTGTCAAGGTTTTAAATTAGCACCTTAAAAACAAGAATATATATGTCCAAAAGACATAATGCACCATCTTGCAACATTTGGGACAGAAGGACGAACCGACCCAAACATTACAGGCCCCCAACATTCATAGATGGGGCATAATAGTATATATACATGTGAAGATTGTATCAGTTGGGTGTAAAGATGAATGACATTATAATACCTTCTGATACTCTTCAAATGTTGCCCTGAGTTGGTAATGATGTCTGACTGCCATGACTTGTAGGAAGGCAGACTCATCAGTGCCGATCTTCTTAACTCCAGCTTGGTACAACTTCTGTGCATCTTCTCTGGCAAGGTTTCGATCAATCACAGATTCTGTGCCCTGAGTTGCTGCTCTTTGTAATTGTTCTGGAGTGAACTCAGTCCTGTTGGCCTAAAAGTCAAAGATTTATGTATTGTATTCTACTTTTCTTTTGTCTATTGAATTGTAATATTAATACGACAAATGGGTCTCCCTGCTGACAATGATGACAGACTCATCACATTTTTGTGAGAATTGCATTATTTTTACTGCAATGTGTTGTCCTTGTAATAACTAAAACTTGAACACAATAATATGAAGACCGGATTTATATTTAGATTCTGAAAACCAGCGTAAATGCAAAAATAATCTGAGGTGTAACGGACAGATCAAAAAGCTAGCTATGTCCAGCAATTTTCATTGGCAATCTAAGAAGAGAATTTTTTTTCCTGTAAGTTGCTTTCACAATTTCTAAGATAATATATTTTTATTTAAAATGTCTTGATCATTTTTTTTTACTTTTAAAACCATTTAAACTATGATTAACCCCAACTGACACAGAGGGGCCTTTTTAATTGGCAATATTGTCAGAATAGACTCCTCCTCAGGTTTGAATCAATTGATGCATTGCTTCAAAATCTATAATATTTAATAGTTACAAGAGCATGGGTCAAAGGACCCCACCAGGAAAAACATTTGACCTTGACTTTTTCCTTTGTACACCAAAATTAATTTTTATAATAATAAATACATGCAAATTAACTTCTTCCTTGTCTTATCAGCTTTTAAATAATGAATGTACTAAGTGTAATGAAATCTTATAAAAGGGTAAAAAAGGAAAGCATCTGTGAACATATTACCTGACAAGCTGACACCAAGAGCCTCTTAAAATGCCCGCTGGTTTCATCCATAATGTCTTTCTCCAAGCTTCTACCATAATCTTAAAATAGATAGGAAAAAAATGTATCCATCTAACACTATGGCAAAACTTTTCCTTTGAAAAAAATCTAAAATGATCAAAATATCAATTTTTTAAACCTATTCAAAATATCAATTTTTTAAACCCATTTGAGGTCCATGCATATTAGTTCAATTAACTTTCAAAAGCAAGAATTAAAATGTATGAGTGCTGAAAAAAGCAGGAGATGTATGAGATTTAAACAGCAACTGACAAAGAAGAATTTGTAAGAATAATAATCATTCTACAACAGTTCTGTCAATACACCCGTTTAGCCCCTTTTGGCCCTTTTTCTAAAATGGTAGGGGCCACAAACCCCAAATGCAATAACAACCTTCCTTTAGTAGTTAAAAACATCATATCAAAATTTTATAACAATCAATCAATATTTACTTTTAAATATTTATTTAGTTATTGCACGGAAACCAAATGTGCACAGACGACAGCAACAACGAGAAGACATTGCCATAACATTATACGATCACAAAAATTTTGCAGTCGTATAGAAATAATGATCCTACTTTTTTGATAACATGCCACTATCTCTTTAATCTCTGGGTTTGTTCTGGTCAACAAAACTTCAATCAGTACTGACTCCTTGGTACCTACACCCTGAGAGTAATAGAAAATCAATTATTATTGGGATAGTTGTGTACTCAAAAACATCAGCAGAAAACATTCAATTGGTGACTTTTGGTATTAATGCATTTTACTCTGAATGTGTGGTGAAGTGAAACTTTAAATTCAATATAAAAAGAGTCAATTTAAATTTGGGTAAGTTTATAAGAGTTAAAGGGTAATATACAGACTTATCAATTGAACTGTGTCCTCATTTTCTGTTTACAATCCCATAAAAAAAACTTAATACACCTTTGTAATTCTTATCAGTTCATAAAACCATGTACCTGTGTAGTTCTGTAATTATATACATGTAGTTACCCATCATAAGGTATAAATACCAGGGTTGGCAAAGTATTGACCGCCCGGGTTTTCCCACCCGGGAAAACCCGGGT
This sequence comes from Arcuatula senhousia, assembly GCA_963971305.1. Classification (NCBI taxonomy): domain Eukaryota; kingdom Metazoa; phylum Mollusca; class Bivalvia; order Mytilida; family Mytilidae; genus Arcuatula; species Arcuatula senhousia. The sequence goes on along the minus strand of OZ020307.1, from coordinate 67,832,101 downwards.
TTTCCCGGGCTGGGCAATACCCTTAAAATCATCAAAGTGGGTAATAAGAATTTATTCATGAAAAAAATCCTATTTAATAGTATTATATGCTTCAAAATCTTTCCTCATCTACAAAATTCATAAATTATTTGTATTTGACATTACTTTTCATGCATTACTTCAATAATTTGTATATTTGCACTACTTTTTTGCTATTTTTTTTTCACTGTCATTACAATTTTGACAATCATGACAATACATGTTGTTTAATCTATGCTAATTATTTATGAAACCCCAGGCTATAAAACAAAACAGAATTGTGAAACCATATACACAAAAGATTAAATAAGGTTTAGTAATCAAAACATCATAATTTTGTCTAATTGTTAATAGGTAGGGCTTGTGTATTTATAAGAATGAGAAACATGCATTAAAAAAACATTGAACTTGTATAAGGCCATATCAGGTTATTTGTAGATCATTTTGCATTTCTATACATGGAAAGTTTATCACATATACTACATGTATATCTTTTTAATTAAATTTTCATCTTTCACTCTCTAAATCTGTTTTTAATACTGTTTTTGTTAAGGTTTTACTAAAAAGTGTACATACACATCTTAATACTGATTGTTAAGTAGGTATTTGATGATATTTTAATAAGAAAAAACTTATTACCCATTAATGCCCAGTATTGCCCAATAAAACCCAGTAAAACCCGGGTTTTCCCAGTATTTCCCGCTGGGCTGGGAAATACTCTTAAAACCCGGGTTTTTGCCAACCCTGATAAATAACCATACTGTACTTAAACTGTGGTTGATTAAGAAATATGAATTGTACACAATGGTGGTTTGATCCCCACTTAATACCTAACATTAAATTTTGAGTATGTTACAAGCTTGAATAGGTACAGGTTACAATATAATGATATATATAAGATAAGTGGGTTGTTTTGCTTATTTTGAGATTTTATTCGAAGCTTACCGACATAGCTTTATAAAGGGAGTAAGCATCAAAGAATGTTGTTGGCTTGAACAAAGCTAGGATCAAGTCTTCTAAATCTCCACTCAACTCTGATTTCAGGTCTGCTATCAAATCCTAAAATAGAATTGTGTAAGTAAATAAACCAGCAATAGAACATATTGTACAGGATGTTATAACTTTACTATAAACATCCAAAATGTTACTTCTCCCTTATCGTCCCGTGCAGGGCCCGGGTGGCGAATAGGCCCGCAGCAGAGCCTAGCTTGTCGTAAGAGGCGACTAAGGGTCTTGGGATTCTGACGTTGGGTCAGTGCTCAGCCCACAGAGCGACCAAGTGTGTACCCTAGGTGGCTGAATAGGGTAGCCCTCGTCCGCGGCGGTTGTCAGGTCTATAATACGGAAACCCTGACCGCCGACCATAGTGGGCCAACGTGTGTGGAGATTGCCACGCTTCATGCACGTAAAAGACCCCTTTGTGGACCGCCCAGTAGTGCACCACATAGGCTAAATTTTCCGCCCCTACCCACCTCTCCCCTTTTTCCTGTGGTTCTTCAAAATTTACCGGTCCTTTGTTTCCCACCCCATCTCCATATTTCATTTATCATCATCGTTTCATGTTCATTTTATCAACCTTTTCATGTTCATCGCCTGTAAATAACCTATATAGCGTTGCAAGGGCGTAAAACACCAACTCACTCACTCACTCACTTCTCCCTTATCAAAGGAAACATCAATATAGTTACCTTACATTTTTTTCTTTAAACACAGTATCTTTATAAAATGTCAGAATATACTTTGCATATGAACATTTTCAAATGGGGGTTATTTTTACCTAAATTCACAATCACCAAATAATTTACCAGATAATATTTTCGGCAGACAAACATGACATTTAAGAAAGAAAATATAAAGGAAAAATCAAAACTTTTCCACCACACAACATATAAACTTTACAAATGTACAAACACTTAAACATGACTGTGTGTTTTTTTTTTGTAATGAAAATAGTTACCTTGCCAAACAATGTTTTGAACATGACCAGTATTTCCTGTCTCTGCTTGTTTGATCGTCTACTGACAACATCTACAATGGCTCTCTCATCAGTTCCTATAAATAAATAGAAGAGATGTTTGATATGGTCTACTGTTAACATCTACTATGGTTTTCTCATCAGTTCCTAAAAAAATGGGTCAAAGACAGAAATGGCAGGATTTCGTTTAACAAGAAGTAGGTGAGCAACAGACCTGAAATCACATCTCATGTTATGGGAGCCCATGTTGATGCTGCATACCAAATATCAAGAGACTGTGATTAGTAGTTGCTAAGAAAACTGTTACGAAAATTTTCTACTATTGGACATTATTGTCAAAAATTAACTAAGTCGGTAAACAGGAAGTAGGTGAGCGACAGACCTGAAATCGCATCCCACGTTATGGGACCTCACCCTGAAACTGTATACCAAATATCAAGTGGCTATGATAAATAGTTGCTGAGAAAACTGTTACGAAAATTTTGTACTATTGGACATTATTGTCGAAAATTAACTAAGTTGGTAAACAGGAAGTAGGTGAGCGACAGACCTGAAATCGCATCCCACGTTATGGGACCTCACCCTTATGCTGTATACCAAATATCAAGTGGCTGTGATAAATAGTTGCTGAGAAAACTGTTACGAAAATTTTGTACTATTGGACATTATTGTCAAAAATTAACTAAGTCGGTAAACAGGAAGTAGGTGAGTCACAGACATGCAATCGCATCCCACGTTATGGGACCCCACCCTGATGCTGTATACCAAATATCAAGTAGCTGTGATAAGTAGTTGCTGAGAAAACTGTTACGAAAATTTCTTCCCCGCCCGCACGCCGCCCGCACGCCGCCCGCCGCCCGCCCGCCCGACATTCACCATTTTATAACCCGGATTTTTCACTCCGTGAAATCCTGCCAATTAATACAAATGTACATGTACATAAAAGCATACATTGATATTATAGAGAAACATAAAGAAGGAATGTGTCCATGGGACACGGATGCCCCCGCTAGGCCCCAAACAGGAAGTAGATGTCTGACAGACATGAAAGTCGCTTAGGACATACAGTTTGTCATACTGAACCATCCTACCAAGTTTCAAATCATTCTCATGTATGGTTCCTGATAAAATCTTGACGGAAATTTTCAAGTCATGTTCACATTTTTTCCAATCGGCCTAAGTCCCAAACAGGAAGTAGATGTCCGACAGGTCTCAAAATCGCTTAGGACGTACTGTTAATCATACTGAACCAACCTACCAAGTTTCAAGTCATTCTCATGTACGGTTGCTGAGAAAAGCTTGACGGAAATTTTCATAGTCATGTTCACATATTTTCACATGGCCTAAGTCCCAAACAGGAAGTAGATGTCCGACAGGTCTCAAAATCGCTTAGGACGTACTGTTTGTCATATTGAACCATCCTACCAAGTTTCAAGTCATTCTCATGTACAGTTGCTGAGAAAAGCTTGACGGAAATTTTCATAGTCATGTTCACATCATTCTCATGTACAGTTGCTGAGAAAAGCTTGACGGAAATTTTCATAGTCATGTTCACATATTTTCACATGGCCTAAGTCCCAAACAGGAAGTAGATGTCCGACAGGTCTCAAAATCGCTTAGGACGTACTGTTTGTCATACTGAACCATCCTACCAAGTTTCAAGTCGTTGTCATGTACGGTTGCTGAGAAAAGCTTGACGGAAATTTTCATAGTCATGTTCACATATTTTCACATGGCCTAAGTCCCAAACAGGAAGTAGATGTCTGACAGGTCTCAAAATCGCTTAGGACGTACTGTTTGTCATACTGAACCATCCTACCAAGTTTCAAGTCATTGTCATGTACGGTTGCTGAGAAAAGCTTGACGGAAATTTTCATAGTCATGTTCACCTATTTTCACATGGCCTAAGTCCCAAACAGGAAGTAGATGTCCGACAGGTCTCAAAATCGCTTAGGACGTACTGTTTGTCATACTGAACCATCCTACCAAGTTTCAAGTCGTTGTCATGTACGGTTGCTGAGAAAAGCTTGACGGAAATTTTCATAGTCATGTTCACATATTTTCACATGGCCTAAGTCCCAAACAGGAAGTAGATGTCCGACAGGTCTCAAAATCGCTTAGGACGTACTGTTTGTCATACTGAACCATCCTACCAAGTTTCAAGTCATTGTCATGTACGGTTGCTGAGAAAAGCTTGACGGAAATTTTCATAGTCATGTTCACATATTTTCACATGGCCTAAGTCCCAAACAGGAAGTAGATGTCCGACAGGTCTCAAAATCGCTTAGGACGTACTGTTTGTCATACTGAACCATCCTACCAAGTTTCAAGTCATTCTCATGTACGGTTGCTGAGAAAAGCTTGACGGAAATTCGTACGGACGGACGTACGGGACGTACGGACGTACGTACGGACGGACATGAGTAAAACTTAATGCCCCCCGACATGTCGTCGCGGGGGCATAATAAAAAAATGGGTCAAAGACAGAAATGGCGGATTTCATGTTATAAAAATTTTCTATTATTGGACAAATGTCAAAAATTAACTAAGTGGGTTAACAGAAAGTAGGTGAGCAACAAAGCTGAAATCAAATCCTACCCTCTGGGAGCCCATGCTGATGCTGCATACCAAATATCAAAAGGCTGTGATTAGTAGTTGCTGAGAAAACTGTTACAAAAATTTTCTATAATAGGACATATTTGTCAAAAATTAACTAAGTCGGTAAACAGGAAGTAGGTGAGCAACAGACCTGAAATCAAATCCCACCTTATGGGAGCCCATGCTGATGCTGCATACCAAACATCAAGAGGCTGTGATTAGTAGTTGCTGAGAAAACTGTTACAAAAGTATTTTCCCTGCCCGCCGTCTGCCCGCCCAACATTCACCATTTTATAACCCGGATTTTCACTAGTGAAATCCGGCCAATTATACAATATAAAATGGCTACATCCAATGAAACAGTGCTTAATAATAATGTGACCCAGATTATGAACTAAACATCTTTACCATAGGAATGAAAAATAATCCTCAGTGTTACATTCTTTGTATCTTTATTAAGAACATGTGCATGTATCAAGTACAGCACTCTTGACTACAACCTTCAATTTAGAATTCTCCAAGAGCCAAATGTTTTACCTTCATGTATTTGTATTGTGTATTTTCTTACAACATGTATGATTTTATACATGTATTTAAAATTGATTAACATTTAAAATTCAAATTGATCAACAAAGTCACTGGTTTTAAAAAGATATCAATGAAATCTTGGATGACTGTTTACTAGGTTTAATTTACCCAGTCCTTTCATGGCCTTCCTCAGAACCTGTGCGTCTGCCTCAGCATTGAAAGGTTTGGCTGGTACCACTGTTGGCCTTGACCTTTCTACCATGTTCCCCTGAAGGTTGATATTGGCCATCCCTGCTGTTGCCATGCCAACATTAGGACCACCTGGTGGAACCTAGAAACAAGCACATAAATCTGTAAGCCAATGCATATATTAGGTGAGGGCTGTTCCAGAATTAAATGTGTAGGGGGTGTTGAAGGCACTTTTTTCTTTACCCCACAACCCATGAAAAAATAATAAATTTTCATCATTGTTTCTTTACAAAATATTTCTAAAACACCCATCACCCACCATATATGTAATAGAAGTTCCTCCCAACACCCCCCCCCCCCCCATGTTTAATTCTGGAACAGCCCTGATATATCTGCTGTAAGAATCATGTAACTACAGAATATGTGGTGTATTCTATACAGAGGGTATTAATATGATTAAGGCCCTGCCTTTTTAGCGAGCATCGGAAATCTATATACCTTTTAAAAATAAATCCATGTGCTCGACCGGCTAAGTTTAACGTAAAGAGGGAAGTATTAAAAAAAAAAATTAAATAGTAGCAAAGTCTGACCCCACCCAACCGAAATCATATGCACTTGAGAAAGTTGTTCTAAAAATATCTGGGATCAATAACTACTTATTAAAAATTCATTATTTGTGCAAATAATAAATCCTGTAACATTCTGGGACGACATTAAGCGGGACGAAATTTTCCATTTTATGGATTACGTGACATCATTTCCTTGTCAAAGTATTTCGCGCTTCTTCAGCAGACCAAAACAACATTCAGATTCTGTCAGGTTTTGTGAGATTTTCTGAGTATCAGTGTTTTATTTGAAGCATTGGGAACAGAAGGTACATTTAGAAACCTGGCGGAAAAAACGGCAAGGTAAAAATATCATGCAGGATTGAGGAAAGTGAGTGAACCCCACAGGATCAGGATGGGACTCTTCTTTCATTTTCAGGTAAGAACCTTTTATTTGTTATTATGAGTAGGTTTTATTCAGTAAATTTATGTGTTTCTTTATCTGATTTTATCTTACTTAGAATTTAACAAAGCTTGGTCAGTATCATGCATTTGGTATGACTATTGTTGCCAAAAGCTTGCTCGGTAATTTCCAGAAAATCGTTTTTTAGCGGAAAAGACCGAATGGTGTTTGAATAAAAATCTGTGTGTAAAAATAAACAAGTGGATGAATGAGGGTTTTATCACTGTTTTTGAATTTCAATTTTTATATTTTTGCATAACAGATTATGATGTATTTTTAAAAAGCCCAGAAGGTTGATTGTTTTACTTGCTCCGTGCCTATTATTTTTTTCACTCCGTAAAAGTAAACCTGTTCCGGTTTTATCGTCAGTATATTTCTGGCACATCTCAAAACATGCACAATGCCGTAGGGCTGGCATCTGCGATGCTCCCTATTACCTTTTCTATATGCTTTACTACTTAGACAAACCAGGAGCAATATCATGCATTAATGCATCAAGACTTTATAAGCTATCCACTCAGGGAATTTTCATTCTCACAGGTTTATCATCTACATGCTTTATGAAGCAATACCTATTGTTTATTTTCACCGAGTCAAGATAGGTGTTAGTCAGTTTTCAAAAGAACAGAAGAAGAGCATGCCTCCCTAAAACTTAGGAATTGATTAAAAAATATCTTTGCATACAGTTCACCTCTTGTGGTCAAGATGCTCTTAGACTAAATGTTTCTGAAATATTTGACATTTTTTGATAATTATGACCCTTCTAAAATCTACTTTTAAGTTTTTAAGCTGGCAACCTAGTCAAAAAGACTAGGTCTTGTAATCACAACTGATTAGTCTATTTAAACCATTCTTGATGCAGTCTATCCAGTCTGTCTTCAGACAACGTTTTCCGTTGTATACTGTCATTTTGTTTATCTACCATTAAAGATATAAACATACCCCTCCTTGATATGCTGGAGGAGCAGGGGCATGAGCTGGCTGTTGGGGGACTCCTCCTGGGGGTCCATAAGGTAAACCACCTGGCTGCTGAGGGGCACCATACCCTGGGGGCTGCCCAGCTGGTTGCTGAGGTGGGGCACCATACCCTGGGGGCTGCCCAGCTGGTTGCTGAGGTGGGGCACCATACCCTGGGGGCTGCCCAGCTGGTTGTGTATATCCTCCTGGCTGTGCTGGTGGGGAAGAAAATCCACCTAAGGTAGAGAATTATATATACAGTTACATGTATATTAACTATTCTACAAATGCTGCAAATATAAAAGTTACACCCTTTTTTCCTAGTAATTAAAAACAATCACAAGTCGTATGGCAGTTAAATCTGCTTTATTCCGTAATTATCATTTTCCAAGATACCATATTCACAACATACATTGCATACAAGATGACAGGTCCTGGGCTTTTAGTGATTTGTTTAAAGGAGTATTATTTTGTATTTCTCTCAAGTTCTATTACCAAAAGTTGTCTTGTACATCATTGTACATACAGGACATACAATATGAGAACTTCAAATTTTTTAATTAAAAGAATATGTTTTTTATATACTTGTATATTAATTGAATCATTTAAACCTTTAGTTGTCTTACCAGGGTTGGGTTGTGCTTGATATGGTGGAGGTTGGCCAGCATAGGCATCTCCTGAAATGGAATTTAATATGGTGCTTTAAACCAATGCATATTATTAACTTAATACAATAAGCTTTAACATTCGTGGGGATAAATTTTCATGCAGATTTAAAATCAGGGAAATAAACGAAATTAAATCCACAACAAATATTTCTGCTTCTACTTTGAAAAATTTGACTTCTAAATATTTTAAAAAGCATTTTTTTTATTATACATATAAAATTCCACTTTTGTTCTGTACTGTAAATGGTTAAGAGTGACTAATTATTTGTTTTGATAATTCTAATATTACCATACCTGTGAATGTAATTGATGCTTTTAACATTATCAGACCTTGAATAAGTTTTTCTTCACAACAATGTGTGTGGAGATTTTCAGTGATGAATCACAATTTGTAGGTCAGATGATTATACTATAAGTTTTTACTATTTTGACCTTGGACAAATAGCAAAACAGCGAGCATGTGCCTACTGGCCTCATGGGCTACTGTAAGTTATTTATAAATTCTGTAGCTTAATATGGGACTGTGCTGCGTACATGCATATTCCAAATGTCATTATATTTTACTCTTATATATTTGAAGCAAACTTTTGGTATTCTTTTGCTTGTTTCATAAACAAGATGCCACTGAATAAAAGTACTAGCAAAGTGATGAAAATCTCAAATGTCCAAGAGGAAAAACAAAAACAGTCCAGAGAAATGGCCTGAAAGGCATTTCAAAAGAAATGATGGGTTGAACCATTTTTTATGTCATTACACATCCCTCTTCTATTGCAATATTATGGTCAAATTTATTATTGTACACAAAACATCACACTTGTAGGACACTATTGGGATCAATATTATAGATTGTTAATTGAACATAGGGTTGCACTAAGTGGTACTAAGGATACTGAAAAACAGTAAGTAGATGCCCGACCTGGAAAGGGGAGGCATGTTACAAGTACAATTCATGCAAGTATTTGCAAAAAATGACCCTAATGACATTAAAATATTGAGCTACATGTATATGAAAATTTTTAAATATTTTAATCAATATTTTTATGATATAAATATAAATAAACACTAACAGAAAAATGAAAAAAAACCAAATACATGTATTTGCATATTTGTTATCGAACATTAGCACTTCCCTAAACATTCCTTTAACAACATGAACTAAAAAGAGTAAAATTAAAAAACTGAAAAATAAAAAGTAAAACTGAATAGAAGAAGGATCAATTAAATAAACAAGCATTTACATCATTTGTCTTTTTTTTTAAGTAGAAAAGAAGATATTTATAAATATAATTTACACGATAAAGATTCATTATAATTACAACGTGTATTTTTTTTAAAATAGCAAAGCTACCATGAAAAATTCCCAATTCAAGTCCCATAAAAGTCAAGAATAAGGACAAGTACATAACAATTTTAAATGTCAATTTCTAACATATTTAATGGAATTGTGATTCAAAATTTGACATATATTCTTATTGCACGATCTTTTTAATGCATTTTTTTTTTATCCAAACTCATATGAAAATTAAATTTTTATGAAAGTTTGCTTCTCGAAATTACACTTTCTAAAAGAATTTTACAACTTTCATAAAATCCTATTTTGTGCCAAATTTTATTCTAATGTGTCTCTTCTGATAATACCGAGGTGCTCCCTGAGTTTTAGAATATTTGTTTTGTCGGTAAATAAAGAAATATTGGAAAATGTGTACCCATTGGTGGGTAAACTCAGGCACACCCTGTCTGAAATTTCAAATGTTTATGTATTAAGGAATGGAATAATAAATTGGAAATTTAAAGCACCTCAATATGATCATGAATATTGATCCATTCGCATAAATTTTCACATGAATAATATCTTAATTAAAACTATAGAATTCTTTTACAAAATTATTCCCAAAAATTAACTTTCATCAAAATCATGATTTTTATTATCTTTTAGACAAATATAAAAAAGTGTTACAAAATATACGTTAAACTTATATGCATCACATTTTAATTTAAAATTTGATTTCAATAGGAAAATATTAGCATTTGTTTATTGGTATGTGTATGTCCTAGATTTTGACTTTAATGGTGCCTTATTTGTTCTTTTTCAATCAAATTTAATATGCATTGTAATAATAAACATTAATACAAAAGAGTTTTCATACTGACTTAAAAATCTTAACATCAAAATTTATAAAAATTCAAATGAATTGAACACATAGTCTATCTACTTCAACTACAAACCAGACTTTGTAAATCTATCAATATAAATTATCTCCCCTGCAAGATTACCATATCTTTAAATTAAATTTATCTTAATTTAGCAATAAAAATGAAACTTTAAGTTTACTTATATAAATATATAGTTTTATGAAAGATGCATAAAAAAATTTAAAAAATGCCAGGTATGACAAAAAAAAAATAGACAAAAATCCTTGGTGTTTTAAAAAATCAATGTATATAAATATATATATGTTTAATTGATACAAATATAATTTGTTATAGCAAAAAGCCTCCCTTCCACTTCGTGCATAAATTTTACAGTAATCATAATTATTTTATATTTATATCCAGTCTTCCATTATATCCATTATCATTATCACAAAGTATATTATAGAAGTTAATTCTAGCTAAGCAGGCACTAAGGCGTTCCCTTATAATGAGTAGATGGGCGGTAATGTTTTGTCTCAGTAAGGTGGTCTTTGAAAGCCTGCAAAACAAAGAAAAAATACTAAATTTAGAGATCATTCGTCCAATTAATTTTTAAAAGCACTTAATTGCAATTCAAGGTTCCTAGCTAGGAATTTTTTTGATAAGGATATTGAAGTTAAAAGTATATATGTAGACAGATAAGATATCACTTAAGGATTTTAGAATGTATTCTATTACATATATGTAGATAGTCAAAGAAAACAGTACATTGTATGAAAGAAATTATATTACATGTACTAGACTAGACTTCCATAAAGATTGTATACATTATAAAATTACAAAGCTCTTCAAAAGAAAAAAGTGTAAAAAAAAAAACAGTCTGATTACATTTTTTTTTATGATCCCGATATTTAGTATTTTTAATCAATGTTTAAGCAGTAAAACACCATTTATTCTCACAGTTTGTCAAACTAGATCATTCTATAAAATATGACACAAGCCATTTATCTACACAAGCATCTACATTTGAAGCACGCAACATGCACTATAACAGATGTCCTAGATACTGACCTCCTGGGTTATACCCTGCTGGTGGTGGAGCTATAAATAGAGATAAAAGGTCAAATGTTAAAAATAGTGATTTAACTTAACCTGATTCAACTGTCCTTTTTTATTGTTATGTCTATAATTTTTTAATGAAATACCTTGGTACTGTTTCATTGATTAAGCTGTGTGGCTTATATGTCTGATCTTTGTTTAACATCAATTAACACGAATTCAGCAGTTTTTCATGTTCTTTTTAATGTGATAACTTTTTGACTACCATTATAATAACAAAATTTTACCTAGGAACTCTTTAACACGTTGTTATTAATTTTAGGTCAAATTTTTGGACAGTAAGTTGGGTGGGGATTTGTAAATTGCTGACAAACATACCATACTTTAATGCATTTTCGTCTCGGTGGTGTAACCCAATTTCGGCATTTACAATTATTTATTGATATTCCTCGTACTTCCCAAAAAATCAGACGTAATTTATCAAATTCCAAACATTTCATACAAAATCACTGAAAAGGTTCATTTTCATTGTTGGCAGATTTTGTATCTTTTTCACAGTTTGAAAGTGATTGCTCCATTGTAAGCTATGTCAATATTTAGGACATATAAAATGAGGTCACACAAGGAATTATTCTGGTCTAAAATGACATTTGTTTTAGAGACTCTCAGCTTTATTTCATTCTCTTGATTCAGTACATGTAGTATCTTATTAAGGACAAATTATTATGAAGTTTGCCTATTTAAAATTCTCCCTGACGTTTTAATAAAAAATGCCAAATTTAGGTAGCATGCCGAAATAGGGTTACATGACGTTATATGAAATTTTGACAAACAAATTTATCTTTATGTTAGTACAAATGTACTCATTTTTATGCTAGTTGTTCAATGTTCAGAGGAGGGTCTTTTTGGTAATTTTAGAACTGGTTTTCTTGGGATCATTTGAATTGTACAAGTTACTGTAACTGTAGCTGTGTTTTTATTCTAGGAACAAATACAAAACAGCAACAGTGATCGACCACTGTTGATTTCTAAATTACCACTGATATAAGTAGGTTATGCTGCATACACTTATTCTACATTTCATTTATACTGCTATGATATAAATATTTAATGCTAAGTCTACCACAGGCATATAAACTTTTTGTTACCTTGGAATCCTCCTGCCTGTGGGTAACCACCTTGTTGTGGGTAGGCTGGATTAGGAGCTTGTGGATAGCCTCCTCCTCCTGCTGGATAACCACCAGCTGCAGGATATCCTCCCTGTGCTGGGTAACCACCACCTGGGGGTCCATAACCAGCTGCTGGGGGAGGGGCTCCAGGGTATCCTGTCCCAGGGGGTGGGGCAGCACCTGTGGGATAACCTCCTGCAGGAAAACCTGGTTGTCCTGGGTATGCACCATGGTGACCATGTCCTCCCTTCAACAAAATTATGTCAGTTTTAAGTTCTAACATGATATAAATGCTATAAATAGAGGATTGTTTCAATAATTATTTCAATATAAACTGTGAAAATTTTAACTAATTTGGTTAAAAATATTGTACAAGTCAAAAACATGAAACATTGTCTAAGCAATTTTTTTTTTTTTTTTCGTTTTCTAAGTGACAAAAAAATCAACTCCCTGTGCATGTGTCAATATTTGCCAGTATACAAATACATGTTTGTCAACAAATATACTGAACAACAATATAAAAATATACCTAGAAATCAGCGTTTTTGTAAATTTTGTCAAGAGCAAAAAATCGAAGATGAACTTCATTTTTTCATAGACTGCATAAATTATTCAAATTTAAGATCTACACTTTTCAAAAATATATCCGATTTTAAACCATTATTCTTAGAAATTGAACCTGCTCAACAATTGCTTATTATTCTTTCTCCTGAAAATGAACTTTTACCACCTATATACGACTTTATAAAGCAGTCCTTGGAATTGCGAAGATAGGGTCCATATCGGTCAAAGTTCTCTTTCGAATATATGTTCTCACATTTGTATTGTTTCATATGTATTGTAATTTTGTTATAATTATGTTTGTTTGTATTTGCTTGACCCACATGGGTGAAATTTTGCAAATAAAAGATTATAAAAAGATTATTATTAAAAAAACAAAGAACAAAACTGAACAATTCCCATACTCTTTATCTATTCTTCTGTCTTACATTAATTAGAATATTTAGTACCGATTCATGTGATTATCATGATTTAATATAGATTAAAGTTTAACTTAAACAACACTCCAAATCAAAATTTTAAAGAAAATAATTGAAGGTCAATCTTTGAGATCCTTCATTTCACATAATTGTCCAAGTCTCGTGTCCTTGATTGTTGACTTCTCAGTTGCCTACATGTATCTACCTCAAAATTATACAGGGTTTTATTTTTCCAATACCTAAGCAAAAATGTGGAAAGGGTTTCATGAAGATCTACCCAGGTGTTCAAAAGTTAATTATACCCCAAAAAGTCAACCACTGTTAACAGAAGAATAATGAATTCTATCATGTCTATCCTACCCCACTTTTAAAAGGAGATATAAGTGTATCTTTTTTTAACTTAAAAATGAATGTATTAAAGATAATAAGAATTGAATGATTTAGAGTAATAATTGTCTAAAAACTATGAATTAATTTAACTAGACAAGGAGAAAGCAGTATATTTCAAGAGTATAGATATGGTCATTGATATAATTTACAGATGTAACTTTTAAAAAATTTAGGGTTGCAATAAACAGAAGTTCAATGAAAAACCTGTAATATGACATGCATGATTATAGTTTGAAAAGTACAAGGCAGAAAAGTATCTGTTCAATCATTCCTCAGAGTACTCACTTTCCCGTGTTTTCCATGTGATAAACCATGGCCCTGTACATCATAAAGTATGGTGTAATAATGGATAAAAAAAAAAGATTGCAACCATTTCTTATACATGTATCTCAAAATAATCAACATGATTAAGAATCAACTTTTAAAAGTCTCCAAGAATAGATTCCATTTGTGTCCAAGAATAGATCTGCTTTGTGTTCATATAACATGTATAAAGTAATAAAAAAAAAATGGTGTGCACAGTCATGACAGCTTGAAAAAAACATAAGGTTTTATTAGAACGAAGCTTAACCTTGCATCTTTAACAATTGTATACATGAACAGTGCGACGTCAAAAGTATTTCACGCCTTATATTTTTCCCTTTATTTTTCATATAAATTAGTATTTTTTCTTAAAATTATTACCAAGCCATTTCTTAACAGATTCTCATAAAATAAAACCAAAATATATATAATATTCTGAAGTTTGTTTGTTTATTTGCAAATCTAATAAAACATCTTGGTTCATTTTTATACTCTAATAAAACACATAGAAACAAATTAACAAAAAATATTCGGTTAAAATATAAAGGAAAATGATTTTCAAAATATTTCATTTGTGTTCTAATTATAAATAAATCTTACCCATCTAACATTTTATGATGCCAAAATATCGAAATAAACTCGAAATATTGCTGCATCTGTTGGCTTTTATTTTATAAAAATGGGTCAACATGGTCAAAGACAGAAATGGCCGGATTTCGTTTAACAAGAAGTAGGTGAGCGACAGACCTGAAATCACATCTCACATTATGGGAGCCCATGTTGATGCTGCATACCAAATATCAAAAGGATGTGATTAGTAGTTGCTAAGAAAACTGTTACAAAAATTTTCTACTATTGGACATTATGGTAAAAAATTAACTAAGTCGGTAAACAGGAAGTAGATGAGAACAGACCTGAAATCGCATCCCACGTTCTGGGACCTCACCCTGATACTGTATACCAAATATCAAGTGGCTATGATAAATAGTTGCTGAGAAAACTGTTACGAAAATTTTCTACTATTGGACATTATTGTCAAAAATTAACTAAGTCGGTAAACAGGAAGTAGGTGAGCGACAGACATGAAATTGCATCCCACGTTATGGGACCCCACCCTGATGCTGTATACCAAATATCAAGTGGCTGTGATAAGTAGCTGCTGAGAAAACTGTTACGAAAATTTCTTCCCCGCCCGCACGCCGCCCGCCTGCCGCCCGCCCGCCGCCCGCCCGCCCGACATTCACCATTTTTAACCCGGATTTTTCACTCCGTGAAATCCGGCCAAAAATTGGTTGAAAAATGACTTGGTAAGAATTTTTTGAAAAAATGTGAATTCATATGAAATATAATGTAAAAAATGTAAAGCGTGAAATACTTTTGATGTCGCACTGTACATAAATCACTTTTTATGTTAATTATGATTTTTTTAGGATAACAATTAACATTTGGGTTAACTGAATTTTTAGTGAATTTGATATTATTTACCATGTCAACAGTGAACACTGGCATGCAGGGTGATAATCTGTTACATGAAACTTGTAATCATTGAAATTAACACTATTGTATGTTAACATATATTTCTCATTAGCTTTATTTTTTATAAATGGTAAGAAAATTGCACTCTCTAATATATCTAGATAGATATATTAACCTTCATGCTGTTATTTTTGTCATTAGAATTTATTGTTTTTTTTTGTCATTAGAATTTATTGTTTCAAGTCAGTAAGTTATTGCTATTCATTGTTATATTTACCATCATTGCTCCTGGAGGTAATTTTCCCTGAAACAACATGTTATTCTACTTGTCATGCTTGTCAACATAAATTACATTTTGCAAAAGTATTATAGGCAACCACAAAACCAACAAAAGTATGCAAGCAGAAAGTTTAGCTCTTTGGTTCTTGAAAATAATTAAAAATAAAGTAATTTTGGAAAATTATCCCAATGCTAATATATAAAGGTGAAATCAAAATAAACTGATTACCCCCCCCCCCCCCCCTTGGAAATTATATTCATGTTCACAGTACAATGTATGAACATTTCAATTACCTTTTTCATCAGCTTCTTCTGTTTTCTCATCGCCTTCCTCTGATCCTTAGGTAGATGTTTATATTCATCGTCGGAGCTGGATGATGAACTAGAACTACTAGAGCTACTACTTGAACGTTTGTGATGTTTCTTGTGTTTACCCATATCTTTAAAGTCTGGTTAATTATTTATTATATCTGAAAAACAGATTAGTAGTCAGTTTTATTAAAATTCATATACTGTCATGATTGTATAATCATTTATTTTTGTGGGGATAAAATTTCATGGTTTAGAGCACAAAACTGAATTGGTGGGACCAATTATCGACAATCATGGATTTTTAATTTTGATAATCACTCTTCAACTAAAGAGCTTAAATTTGTGAGGTATAAATTTCGTGGATTTTTCTTTCCCACAAAATAAACGAAAATTAGTCCCCCAGGAATATTTCTGCTTCTACAGTATACATGTACATTTATATGTGGATAATACAATGTACATGTATACATGCCCATACATGTATCTTAATTACTCTTAAAGAAACAAAAAGCAACCTCTACATACATGCATGACATATTATAAATGTGTCCTGCTCATCATGCTCATTGTTTTTAGTTTCATGATCATACATCAGAACTGTCAAGTGTCATGTAACTTGTGAAAGACTCAGGAATCTACGATGAAGCAGGCAATTTGGTGCTGGCACCAGCAAATTTCTTTGATTTTAAATTTTTTCTTTGATTTTTCATTTTTTTTGCAGATCTCACATGAGCAGCTCATCAAAACTTAACAGTCCTGACACACCAATATTTTTTTTATTTTGTCAGTTCTAGCAAACCCTAACCCTTACCCCAAGGTTGCTACAAAACTTTCTATATATAAAGATGCTATATACATTGTAAAAATGTGTTTAACAAAGTTCGTTTTTTTCTGCAGAAACATGGATGTCTCCCCCTGTTTCCCCGAGAATTTTTAAGTTCAACATGTTCAAAGGTCCATAAATCCCACAAAAATTTGAGGATCAAAATTTCCTGGTAGTATGCAAAATCAAATATGGTCTCCTTCCTACTGTACATACAAAGTTTCTTTTAATGCATGGGTTGCATTTCTTAACAATACTGAATAGTTAAAAAAGAATTAAAGTCCTTTCTTAGCTGATTATGGACATAAATCAATCCTGTACATGTGTCCAGTGTTTATTTTAAAATCCTGATTACAACAAGTCATCAATTTCTGCCAGGTTTTTATATCAATACCTCATTTTCCAGTTCATTCCTTTTCCGAAAAAATCCCTCAATTAGACAGAAATTATCATGTGACTTTACTACGGGTAGTTTGTGAGTCATAAACTGGTGTGCTGCCCAATAGACTTAAACAAAATCATTTGTCATGTTTGTTGGATAATATCACTGAATATGAAAACAGTAATATCTTTATATTTACAGTAAATACTTCAATTGAATGGAAAAATAGTCTTACATGTCATGCATGTGTAGAAATATTTGCAGAATTGAAGATTCCACCGTTCATGTCATTAATAAACAACAAAGCAGTATTCATTTTAATCTATTGCTCTTTCTTGCATCATAATAGAAAACTAGAATGGCAGTCTTCCATGGAAGACATATGTCGCCTGTGTCTTAAAATATCCGGTAAAGAGGAACTAGATGAGATATGGCCTTAAAATCTCTTTACACCATATAGTACCATAGGAGGAAGCCACATACCAAATATCAAGAGCTTATGACTTGTATTTTTCCGAAAAACTGCGACGAAAATTTTTGAGACGCCGCAGGACGCAGGACGACCCAAGACGACGGATGATGCCAAAGTAACCCCTATATGTCGCTTCTGCAACACGTTGCAGGCGACATAATAATGAGATGTGGAATAAGTGTACGCGACACAGCCCACAATCAAGTGGCAATTCAGAAAAACCACAATGGACAACTGTCAACAAGGCCAGTTGTCATGCCCAGAAAAAATTATAATTAAAGAACTTTCTCCATGTTCACCAGCCATTCCACGCTACCATGAAAACAACATATCTTTTTCAGCCAATACATGTACTTCCAATAAGATATATTGGTGCAAGAAAATCTTCCAAAATCTGACAGAAAACAAGAGGCTCCCAGGAGCCTGAATCGCTCACCTGACATATGTGCCTGAAGTAAAGGCTATTAGGCAAAATCTATTTGACATTGACAGGGTCATAAGTTTGAGAAGGGGGTTATCTGACAATACGGTGGATCTTAAGGTGCTGATCACTTTTGTTCTCAATCAAAATTCAAAAACCTGTCACCCTTTTTGAGTTATTATCAAAAAAATGCAATTTAACCCAATGTTCTATTTTTAGCCACAGCGGCCATGTTTTACAACCAATCGAAAATCCCCACATGCACCTAGTGCTAATAAACAACAATACCAAGTTTGGTTCCAATTTGACTTAAAGTGTCAGAGGAGTTAACGTTTTCAATGTAATGAGGAAATGCTGTTAAAATTCTCAATTTTGATGTTCTAAGGGCAATAACTCCTCAAAGGAAAGGTCCTACAACGTTGACCCTATTACATATTTAGTAGATCTTGATGTGCTCAACAATATGCAATTTAAATTTCTCAAATATCTTGTATAGTTTTCAAGATATTGAGCTAAACAGGTGCAAAATTTGCCAAAAATCCACAAAAAGGGCAATAACTCCTACATGGGTTGTTGGATTTTCTTCAAAATTTCAGGGTAGGTAGATCTTGAGGTGCCAAAATTTTGATATCTGTAGCCGTTTTTGAGTTATTTGCAAAAAACTGCATTTTACCCCTATGTTCTATTTTTAGCCACGGTGGCCATGTTTTACGACAAATCAAAAATCCCCACATCAGTTCTAAGCACCGAATGCTAATGAACAACCATACCAAGTTTGGTTTCAATTGGACTTATGGTGTCAGAGGAGTAAACATTTTAAAAAGTTTACGGACGGACGACGGACGCCAAGTGCCTTCGGGACAAGGCTCACCAAACCAGGCGAAGTGGGCGAAAATGTTGCTCTGAAAAGTTAAATTTCTCCTTTGTAATGTCATAGGGAGAAGTTGAAGTCGCCTTCTAAAATCGGATCAACCAAGGACGGATCTACTTGGGGCCAGATCAACTAGCTATAGGGGACGGACAAGTTTAGAATTCATTTTGGACATATATAATTACCAAACAATACATTTTAGGCACCACCATTAGACACCATCACTCCCCGTCGAGTTAAAGCCAGAATTGGTACCTTCGACGTAACAGATTCAGATTCAGATTCAATGACAATGTATAAACCAGGATGTCACTTGTCAGATGGCTCTGATAAAGTGTTGCATATGATATATTGCTAAACAATGTTTTCCCTCAAAATGTAAGCTTTAACATATCAAAAGAATCATGATCACTTGAACAACAATTGCATTATTAATGTGCTAGTATCATTTTTGTTAACCAAATGAAAATATTTGTTTACCTAACAAATTGGAAAAGGCAGTCGCAGAAGAACTCTCTTGTGAAGAAGTCTGATAACGTCAGTCAAATGTAAACTTCCGGTTGCTAATTTTTGGTGGACGTGTTTTCTAGACAATACATGCAATAGTCTAATTGATGGCGAGTTTAAATTGAGACACTGAAATTGTTGAAATCATTGATGTTCTTGTAAATATATATTGGTGATTACGTATGTATAAAATATACCAAGAATTAACTTTATTTAAGAAAATTTCAAAACAAATTTAAATTCCTTTTGAAAATAAAATTTAAGATAAATATAATATACGTAGTCCCATTCATAGCTAATTAAAAAATATTGAATCGAAAAGCTCGGTAGGGAATTCTCAAAAGAGAAAAAAAACGCGATTAGATTCTAACGTCCAGGACAGCCACTTTTTTGAGGGTTTGTTCTCATGATCAATCGTCATCTTCTAAGTTCACGGCTTTGTGTCTCTTGAATGTCGTAGTCCGTTCGTTGATCTTCCGTTTCCGTTGACCAATTTTCCTTCCTAGATTCCGTGGTTGAATTATTATGGTTTCCCCATCTGTGGATGTAACAGTGTTTTTGTCTTTGGCAACATGTTGTCTAAATCTTTTATATAACCGTTGGCGTTCCTCGTTCGTCTTGCTGATCCATGCTGATCTTGTAACCATGTATTGTTTATGGGTGTCCGCTAGTCTAAATTGTCCAGTATTTACAAGAGATCTCTTCAGGTCCTTATATTGGGTTTCTACAATGTCCGAAAGAATGGTAACCAGGTCGACAAGTGGCTTTGCTTTCCAATCGATTGCTTGTTTTAGAACGTGGTTTAATGACTCGCTATTATTATTAGTCCACATCTTATCTAATTGGCCTGATGAAATTGGCTCCTGCACTTTGTATTTTATACTGGTTTTAAGTTTATTTTGGAAGTAGCGATGGAATTTTGTTGTCAGATCTTTCTACAGCATGCTGCAGCAGCGGTCTTTGTTTTAGATAACAGAAGTAAAAAAAAGTTCGTAATTTTTGCATAAAATTAAAGAAAAGAAGAATTGCCACAGAAAAAAAACGTTCTATTTTTTGTTTGGCCTGATCGACTGTATATATTGAAATGGTAATTCAATGTCTTACAAAATGTAAATAATAAACGGCGTAAACGAATAAACAAATCAAATATTTTGTGTTAAAAAGGAAACTGTAATAACTTTCAATTTACAAAATTTGATATATCAAACGCGCGGCACTGCGTAGCAAGGTCTTTAATGCAAGTGATATTCGCCGATATAAGTCCATATAAGGCGTATGTTGAGGGTATTTGATAATTAATCTTAGATTATCGATGGCTGACCTTATCAGTGGTATAATAATTAGTTAATTACCGGTAATTCTTATATATAAGTGATAAGGTGAGCGAATGCAATAAAGTAGACATTAAATAAAAGGTGGTTATCTTTAGTTTTTTCTTCGGTTTGCATTCATCGGAAACCCAATTTATTGTGCGCACAACATATTTTTTTTCTTTGTATGTTATGCCCTATCCGGGCTCCGTATAAAAGTAATAATCAGTTAAAATTTTGAACGTTAAATAAAATGTTTGTCATTTTTGAAACATTTTTGATAAAAAATGAAATTACCAAAATATTACAACTAAATAGAATTATTGAGACATTTGCATTTAGAACGTACAGCGAAAAAAGGTAATTGAATAAACTTAGTAACTGACCTTCGGAGTGACTTCTTCGGGTCGAATGTATTCTCTGTGAAGCAGCAGTTTCTGCACAGAAAATCTAGGTTGCTGTCTGACCAAACAACTAGCTGTGAAGAAGTCATGGGAACACACGCAGCATGTACCCACTTATCACAACCACTACAGAAAACACATTCTTCGTTTTCTTCGCAATGTAGAGCACATATCGAGCAAGGATATTCTGCCATGGTAAATGGAAGAATGAGACTGAGCACAAGTTTTGATGAATATTTAAAGGTTTGACGGTGTATGTAGGGTTTCGCAATAAAACTCTGACAATAAACGGTTGTTTTAATAACAATTTCAAACTGTCACTATTATTACCTTTCAATCTAAAAAAAAAAACGGTTATGATGCTATACCAATTTTGACAAATAACTGACTGACTGGGGAGTTTAACGTCGTGACTATACCTAGATATATGTCTGCAGCGACGTTTGACAAATAACAGAATTAACCCTATTCAAATAACAATATTCATTGGTTTTTGCTTTTTGTCCTTTTTTTTTTTCTTTTTTGGTTATTTATTATTTTTTGTGGTTATTTTCTTTTTTCTGGTTATAACCTTATTTTTTTCCCAGGTTATATAGAAGAAACAGATAGGAAACAAAGCAGCATAAAATACAACTTTGAAAATGATGAAGTAACAGACAACACAAAATCAACCAGAAAGAATCCAACAACGCAAACATCTTAAGTCAAGACTTGCATCTAGACATTATTATAAAAAAACAGAAGACTTGATAACCATATTCGAGCAGTACATACAATATAAAGTCAGAGAAAAATACAATTTTATTTAGAATAGTTATAGTATTATATTACGATATAGAAATGTAGTAATTGACAATCAAGCGATGAAACAGAAAGTCTAAGGGTGGCTAATAACACTCAAAACACATTCTGCCCCTTTCCACGAACTCCTGTTCCCCAAAAGGAATCAGGAACATCATGTGCTATGAAACCATTGGTCTGCAATAAAGAGTCTCGAAATAGATTGCACTGTTGGAACTTCAACTTAAGAATCTCGGACATAAGAAGGGCTTTATTCTCGTCCAATTGTCAATCTGTTCTCAGTAGATCAAATTTCACGTCAGCGATGCCGGCTACATTGCTATGTTGCGAGCAATCCGGAAAGGGCTCAGTTGGTTTGTCAACTATTTGAACGGACTTTAGATAATGGCACTTTTCATGTTTTGTTGTTAAAAGAAGCATAATTGTTATATGGTCCTTATTTCATGCCTCATTGTATTTGTGAAAATAAATTTTAAAAATATTTTCATTCTTCTGCTCCTTGGAAGTCACAAGTTAAAGTGTCCTTAATGCATCATAAACGCCATTTCCCGGATTACACATTTTATAATGTAAAAAAAAAAAAAAAACCAATTCATATGCAAATAATTGGAATTCGCTTTGAATAAATATATATATTTTATAACATTTACCAAAACTGCAAGTAACGTCACACACAAGATATACAAGAATAGCACATGGGTTTATTGGCCAATAAATACAATATACAGCACAAAAGATCGGAACAATGTTAGTACAAAACAATGACAAACACAAATAATCATAAAAACTATATATATAATTTATATACTATAAAAAAACCAGCTGAAGGTGTTAAAGATTATAGTTTTATTATCAAATGGATACTCGTTACATTTATAAATGGTCATCACTTTAATCAAAAACATCCTTTCTTCATCAGAAGCTTTAAAATTGCCAAAATCGATATCAATATTAAGTGTAAATATTAAATAAACCTCTATTCCACCCCCTAAAATGGGCATTTCGGTAGTTTTATTGACATTTCGGTAATTTCAAAGGCATTACGGTAGTTACGGGCATTTCGGTAATTCGAAGTACCGGTGATTACGGGGTATTGGAGGGCTATTTTTAAGGTGCGACTTCTTTAGTCTCCAATTTAGGAATAAGTTATGCAAAAATGCAACCAAAGGTCCATGTGAGCTTTTACCATCACATGGCGTCCGTCGTATATGAATTTAGGGTGTCCTGCACCAAATTTGTGTTTCAATTTTTGATCCATCAAAAACATGGCCACCGTTAGGCAGCAACCATTTAAAATTCTGGGGGGACTATGGATTTTAGCCCCTCGACAATTTTTTTTTAAAGGCCGTGGCTATTTTGCCGTAACCGGCAAAATAGTCTCCCAGGCTATTTTGCCGTAATTGTTAAGATTTATTAATTAACACAGGTATCACGGCCTTAACTCGACTAATTACTTATTAGCATAGACCTTTAATATACAGGTCTATGTTATTAGGGATAACTTGTACATGAAGATAATTCAGAAAAAAGGATCTTTTTGGTAAATCAGTGCTATTATAGTTTGATGGTGTTTGATTCAAGGCATTGGAATGTCTTTTTAAATTAATATTTTGTTGGTTGCATTTGATAGCTATATATATAGTTAATATTTAATTTAAAAAATAAGATTCTGAAAAATTATACGATCTTAATATTTTTTTTCTTCTTCATTCAAGAAATTTAAAACGTAGCTAAAATGTATCAATTTTCTTTAAAGAAACAAAGTTTTCATGAAATTGAAATTTACTGAATCTCATAAGTGTATGGTTGAGATCTCTAATGGAGTTTTTTTTAATATAAAAACAATTGTGGCTGCCAACCATTAATTAGCAGTTTGATAAAAAGACGAAACTTCTCGAAATTGTAACACCGCTTAGCCCACAAGGACTTGTTACGAAAAAAAAAATATATAGAGATATTTAAATTTTTGTTGGTAATAAGCCCCTGTGCTTAGCCCTCATACAATCTTGAAAAGCGCTTAATTCCTTAGGACGTATTTAAATTTTGGTTCATCCTACATTTTGCTATATTAAAATATGTGTCTATAGACATGAAAGAATTGCAACTTACTTAAATAAAAAGCTTCGCCGAGCGCAGCATGATACGACCGCAACATGTTGAACCCTGTACGTTTTAAGCCTAATATGGATAGTCTATTGTTCTGGACACATGCAGCCCATGGTGGACTGACAAAGGTTTTTGACACATACTTCTCTGATGGACTTTCAACCCAGGGGCTAAAAATATAAATTTTGAATGTTGTATTCTATTCTTTAAAAGAATAATGTTTGGGGAAAAAATTAAAAATCTAACCAGAATTTTTTTAAAATTATGATTACAGCCCCAAAAATTTATTCTTAAATTTAGAATCGCTACCTGACAAGAATAAATTTGCAAAAAAAATTTTCAAAATCGGACCACAAATAAAAAAGCCCCATTTGGCCCCTAATTACGTAATAGGGGGAAAAAGGGGGGTCGCAAAAATTAATTCTTAATTTTGTATTCGCTATTTGACAAGAACAAACATGCAAAAAAAATTTTCAAAATCGGACCAGAAATAAAAAAGTTTCAATTTCGGCCCCATTTGGCCCTTAATTACGTAATAAGGGGAAAAAGGGGGGGTCGCAAAAATTTATTCTTAATTTTGTATCCGCTATTTGACAAGAACAAACATGCAAAAAAAAATTTCAAAATCAGACTAGAAATAAAAAAGTTTCAATTTCGGCCCCTTTTGGCCCCTTATTACGTAACAGGTGAAAAAGGGGTGGGGGTCGCAAAAATAAATTCTCAAATTTGGATTCGCTACTTGACAAAAATAAAGTTGCAAAAAAAAATTTCAAAATCGGACCACAAATAAAAAAGTTTCGATTTTGGCCCCATTTGGCCCCTCATTACGTAATAGGGGGAAAAAGGGGGGGTCGCAAAAATTAATTCTTAATTTTGTATCCGCTATTTGACAAGAACAAACATGTAAAAAAAAATTTCAAAATCGGACCACAAATAAAAAAGTTTTTATTTTGGCCCCTTTTGGCCCCTAATTACACAACGGAGAAAAAGGGGGGCACAAAAATTCATCAGGTTCATTCTTTTCTTGTAAGAAACATTCTTGACAAATTTCACAGCAATAGGCCAACTAGGACCAAAGTTATGGTGGAAACAAGTAAAATATTTGAATTTTTTTCCCCTTTTGGGCCCCTTATTTCGAAACAAAAAAAGGGGGGACCCCCAAAATCAATCCCATTCATCCTTGTATGGTAAGGAACATCACTGTCAAATTTCATGGCAATTGGATAACTAGAACTAAAGTTATTGTGGAAACAAACAAAAAAGTAGTATTTTTGGCCCTTTTTTGGCCCCTAATTTCTAAACGAAAAATGGGGGGACCCCCAAAATCAATCCCATGCATCCTTTTATGGTAAGGAACACCATTGTAAAGTTTCATAGCAATCGGATAACTGGAACTAAAGTTATTGTGGAAACACTAAAAAGTTAACAGACAACGACGACGACGACAACGACAACGACGACGACGACAGCATCATACCATAATACGTCCGCAAATTTTTTGCGGTCGTATAAAAAAATATTTGAATATTTTTTAAACTGAGATTTTCTAATTTTTCTGAAATTAAATTAAGGTAAAACAATTATATGCAATATCATTTTAAATTTATGTTACCCTGTTAATGATCTAATCTAGTTTCTCTGTACCAATGTAATTTGCTGTTTGAGAATAAAGCTATATATCATGAATATAGAAATAATTTGTTCCACATGTTCCACTCGATATTTTGCCAATTAAGTGTACAACATAATACAATCTGTTACGGCAAAATAGCCTGTGGGACTATTTTGCCGGTTACGGCAGAATAGCCTGTGATGCTATTTTGCCGGTTACGGCAGAATAGCCACCGCCTTTTTTAAATTCTTCGGAGACCAGATTTTTTTTTTGAACGACACCGAAAACAATTTTTCTATTCGCAATTTTGTTTCACTGTGTATTCCAGGCTCACCAAAGCAATTTATTTTTTTCTTTCTTGGTCAAGGACATTTTTTTTCCCCAAAACAATGAATTTTTTTTTTTTTTTTTTAAATGCGTACCCCTCCAGAATTTCAAATGGTTGCTGCCTTACTAAAGATAGACCAGGGGGGTCAGACTACTGTTTTTGGCGTGTAAATAAAAAAAAGTATAAGAGATAGATGAAATCTGATGCCACCTTACTGCTTCAGCATCAAAAGTATTACAAAAGTCTCCATTTGGTTGAAGTTGTCAGATGATCCCCTATAAGGGTTACAGCCCCTTAAAAGGTGAAAAATAGCGTTTTTTCATGTTTTTGGCTTATACAATGAAAACTACTGCAGATAGAGAAAAGCTGTTGCTTGCTAAAATGTTCAGCTCATTTAGCTTTACAAAAGTCTCCTAGGGTCGAAGTTGTCAGGTGACCACTTATAGGGGTTACAGCCCCTTATAAAAGGCAAAAAAAAAGTGTTATTGGCCTATAGAATTAAAATATTGCAGATAGACAAAAGCTGTTGCTTGCTAAAATGTTCAGCTCATTTAGCTTTACAAAAGTCTCCTAGGGTTGAAGTTGTCAGATGACCCCTTAAAGGGGTTACAGCCCCTTACATGACAGGCGAGAAAGTGTTTTTGGCCTATAGAATGAAGACTATTGCAGATAGGGAAAAGCTATGGCTTGCTTAAATGTTCAGCTCATTTAGCTCTACTAAAGTCTTCTTAGAGTTGAAGTTGTCAGATTACTGTCATGACTGTATAGGGATTAAGCCCCTTAAATGCGAAAAATAGTGTTTTTAACCTATAGAATGAAAACTATTGCAGATAGAGAAGAGCTGTTGCTTGCTTAAATGTTCTGCTCATTTAGCTCTACAAAGTTGTCATAGGGTGTAAGTTGTCAGATGACCCCTTATAGGGATTACAGCCCCTAATTATAAATTAACATGTTTTCTTGTTTTTGGCTTATATATCATGTATATAATGAAAACTATAAGTGATAAAGAAAATGGGTTGCTTGCTTAAATGTTCAATTCATTAAGCTTTTAACAAAAGTCTCTATGGAGTCAAAGTGTTACGACGGCCCTTTAAATAACATTTTGCATGTTTTTGGCCTACAGAATGAAAACTACTGCTGAAAGAGAAAAGCTGTTGTTTGCTTAAATGTTCAGCTTATTTAGCTCTACAAAGTTCATCATACATGTAGGGTTGACATGAAGACAAGGTGAGCGGAGCCTCTTGTTAATGTCACAACATTAGGGGCCAAAAAGGACCAAAATCCAAACTGTTTTATTTATTGCTCCGATTCCATTTTTTTCTTTTGCAAATTAATTCAAGTAGTGAATTTCAAAATTGAGGGTTAATATTGTGTCACAATCTCCCCCATAATTTCCATTAGGGGTCGAAAAGGGGCATACATGAAATATAGCAGATACCCTTAATTAAAAAGGGGATATTTTTTAAGGAGTAGGGGGATTAAACATTTTGTAACTGTAATTTATTTTGGTTTGCTATAAAAATATTGATTTCCTTAATCCTTATGAAAGGTAGAAAGCCCACCAAAGGCTGCATTGTCAGTCCACCATGGGCTGCATGTTTCTGGGAGCAATTGACTTTCCATATTGGACCTAAACGTACAGGGTTTGACATGTTAGTAATCTTTTATTCTAAGTGGTCCTGCAGACTGATTTAGATTATCTTCATCTTCCTGTTGTGTTGATTTTCATTTGTATTATATTCTATATTTTCAGTTGACTAAGTCATGGTTAGAATATTGAGCAATGGTGATATAGTTCCAGATGATGACCCCAGAGCTCAACAAAGTTCATCCAGAACCAGCACAACAGCAAGACCAAGACAGGTTGTTCATGTTGTTAGAATGTTAAATTTATAGATTCACCATGTTTGGGATGTAATAAACGGATACACATTTATACTAGTACATGTATAAAAGAAAATATATGTACACGTTATTAGTATGAGATACATTACAAAAATGTAGATACAGTTTGTTAGAATTAAAAATTTATAGATTCACTTTGGGATGTAAATTTATACAAACAGATACACATTTATACATGTACACATTATTAGTATGAGATACATTAGATCATTGCTATATGGTTAAGGCCTGCGTCCTACAGATTAAAGTACATTGATCATGATGAAACAATAGGATTATAGGTTTCCATTTACTATGTGTGAAATCTGTATTATTAACAGTACATGTAATTTGTACATTTAACTTTGCCTGCTAGCGAAATCTGTGAAAATAAATGCATTTTGAAAATTTGTACGTTTACAGTAATCGGTCAGGGGCGTAACTTATTTAAGTTATTACAGAAAATCACAACCATTTGTTATTCAACCATAATATCAGGAGTTGTCTGCCCTTACAATCTTCCCATGTAATAACATACATATGTGATTTGTTGGAAACCATATGGTCTAGGATAACAAATGTGTGTTATTTAGTAAAATAGTCATAATAACTCACACATGTTATTGTACTGCAAAATTACAGCTAATCTGCTCAGTAAATTTTCACAAAATTCTATCATGCGCAGTAAGATTTTTTAATTGAAAATCAATATTAAATAATTAAAGATTAATATCCTTTCATATTGGGCTTAAATATAAAACTTAAAGTAGCAAAAATCACAAGGAAAATTACACAAGAAAATGACTCTTTTTTTTCTAAATAAACTCATTACATGTATTATGTCTATAATAAACCTACTCTTGTTATTATCCAAAATGACAATAAAATGTATGTGCATCAAATGAGACCATAATGTGATTAACCTTTTGACTTAACAAATCAAAAACACTACTTCTTTTCCTCTGTTCCAAATAACATATGTAAGTTATCCTAGGATACTATTCCAACAAATCACACATGTATGTTATTACAAGGGAAGGTTGTAAGGGCAGACAATTCCTGATATTATGATTTGATAACAAATGGTTGTGATTTTTCTGTAATAACTTAAATAAGTTACGCCCCTGACTTAGCAAACTACATTATTAACATTTTCATTGGTGTTTTCAGGGTTTTGTAAGACATGATGACAATGGACAATACCAACAACAAGCAGGTGGCTTTGGAGGGCAGGCTGGTGGCTTTGGGGGACAGGCTGGTGGCATGGGTGGACAAAGTGTGTCAGTGTTCACTGTGGTCAATCAGAAACTATTAGGTTATGGACTACCAAGATTTAATGTTGGACCTTATGTGGTGGAACCAATCGTTCTAGTGGCTTTTATTCTAGCTGGAATGTTAATGGGAGTTCCTGGACTTATATTTGCTGCACTGTTGTTCTTTGTATCTCAATGGAGTGGAGAAGGTGGGCAAGGGACTGGGGCAAGAATGGGAGGGGGAAATCAAGGAGAGGGGCATAGAATTGGATAAATTATTTATATTTTTTGTATGAATTTTATATTAAATATTGCTGGTCTAAAACATTGAAAAAATAAAATGTTAAACTGTCAAATGTTAACACCTTAAAATGTCATGTTGTCTGTAACAGGATATAGGCCATAATAATGATGCAGGGCCCTGATAATTCCTAGATTTTCATCCAAATTTCTTTAAAATATGGGGCTGGCGGTCAGGTTTTATATTTAAATTTTTAACCAATTTAATAAAATATGTTGCCATTTCAAAAGAAAAAGTAAAAAAACAGAACAAATTTGCCAAAAAATCATTTTTTTTAGCGGCTGAGAAAATTGGGGCGAAAGGGGATGAGATTCTAGGATTTTTTTTTATATTTGCCTAACTCAAATTCATTTTCAAAGTGTACAGAATTTGTTTTATTGGTTTATTTGATCATGTTGATGCAGGTACATGTATTTCTTGTTATACAAAAATCAATTACATTTCCTTATTGAGTTTTTATAAGTGCAATAGTTTGTTTGTGATGTACATGTAGATGGATGAATATTCTATCAGAGTCATTAAATTATTATTATCTGAACATGATTGTCAGTTCTGATTCCTTAAGTTTTGAAGAATATTTTTGTCTACAACCTGTCTGATTTAACTATGGACTTTGGAATGCAGCGTAAAGTGAAGCGTGCAAACACAACAATGAAAATTTACATCGTCATGAACAAGCCTATTGTTAACAAAAACCACAAAAGTTGTCATATTGGGAAAACCCAATGTTTAAGATAGTAAACATTATAACATGTATAATAGAAAGTTAATTGAGTTGATTGGCTGATTACTATGATACTTTAAAAAAACCTGTGGTTTTCCATAAAGTCGTTTCTTGGACCTGATGAATGGGTCGTGCAAACATTAAATCTGATTGGGTGTTGATGAATGGTCTGACTAACGTTGCATGCAGCTTCCATCTGATTGGGTTTTCCTACTGTAACGATTTGCGGTTTGTTGTGTCAATCAAAAGTCCATAGTTAAATTTGATGGGTTGTAAATAAAACTATTCAGTCTTAGTTCTGGTTAAAGGATGAGAATTTACACCTTTACAATGTAATACAAAACAAGCGTACTAAGTAAAACAATAACAGACAAAACCAGAGCAAATATTATATGCTGGCTTTTAAACAAGGAAGAAGATCAGCAACAGACCTGGACATAGGAGACCCCCTGAGCTGTTTACCAAATATTGATAGCATAGTGCCCTACAATTAATAGTACATCTAGCACAGGAATCTGTTACGAACCCTTAAAAACTCTTATTTGTCTTGTTAAACAGAAAGTAGATAAGCCACAGACCTGAAACAAGTGAATACACACCCAAAATACATGTATGGGACCCATACATAAAGCTGCTTACAAAATATCAAATAACTACAAATAATAGTAGCTGAAAAATCTGTGCTGAAAAAAATGACCAACTGACACACATACATAGACAGATACCCAGCTTTTCAATGTCCTTGCTCTGTATTGCTACAGGGAAAATGGTCAATTTTGACGATTAAGGGGAAATAACTCCTATAAGAAGTCATCCCACAACTTTGACTCAATGGAGAGTTTTGATGCTGAAGAAGAAGTTAAGGTTGCTTTGGATTTTTTCTATCTCTTATACTTTCTGAGCTATAAGCTAAAAACTATGGTCTGACCCCCTGTTCTATTTTTAGTAACGGCTGCCATGTAGGTTAGTCGACATTCACAAATTTCACAAACTTGGTAAAGGATCCTAAAGATCAAGTGTACAAAGTTTCAGAGCAATCCAATCAGTGGTTTCAGAGAAGAAGATGTTTGAAGAAAAGTAAACGAACGGATGACGGATGCTTAACGATGACAAAAGCTCACCTGATCAGGTGAGCTAAAAAGATAGGAGTAGGAAAATTGAAAATATACAATGAAAACAATAGGTCAATGTGCTTATTTTTTAAAATTTATTTGGGTTTCAATCTTGAAGAAATTTGTAAGGATTTATTATTATTTAGGAAAAATCCTCAGATGCATATACATGTATTTCTAAACCTTACATGGAATTTTAAACAAATGTGTGTAAAATAACATTAACAGCATTTTCTTTTGATTATGTAATAAAAATATGGGATTAGGTACCTCTTTTTAAGGAAAACTAAATTTTCCAATACATTCCTTTATAAAAAAAATTATCTCCCTTGAAATGAGATTTTTTAGGAAAAAGCTTAAAATTGTTCCATGCGTTTTATCTTATTCTAAAAATAAATTTAAAACAAGAGGCTCACAGGAGCCTGAATCACTCACCTGGTCTTGATGTCAACCCTATAAAGACTTCAGTAGAGCTAAATGAGCTGAACTTTTAAGCAAGCAACAGCTTTTCTCTACCCGTAATAGTTTTCATTCTATAAGCCAAAAAAATGAAAAAATGCTATTTTTCACCTTTAAGGGCCCATAACTCCTATAAGGGGTTTTCTGACATTTTCGACTAAATGAAGACTTTTCCATATTCTTTCGTTTTTAATTTTGTAGAGCTATCTCTTATACTTTTTGATTTACAAGCCAAAAACAGTAGTCTGACCACCTGTTCTATTTTTAGTAAAAGTGGCCATGTTGTTTGGAAGGCGGTCACCATTATCACATAGATGAAGTGTGCAAAGTTTCAAAGCAATCCCTTCAGTGGTTTCTGAAGAGAAGATTTTCAAAGAAATGTTAACAAGGATGGAGGACGTTCCAGGTGAGCTAAATACCCAATATCAAATGCCTAGCTATTATACTTTTCAAGCAATTCACTGTCCTCAAAAATCTTACAAAAAAGTTTACGCCACCACAGTCGCCACCGCCGGAAAGTAATACCAATATATGGCCTTCAGCGACTATTTGTCGCAGGGGAGACAAAAATTACAGCATATTAGATACCAGCATTTTCAGGTCAGTGACTTAAGCATTTTAAGAATTTAAGAAATTTGAGGATCAAAATTTCCTGGTAACTTGCACAACTACATATGGTGTCCTTCCTATATACCAAGTTTCGTTGAATTCGGTTCAGTAGTTTCAGAGGAGTTGCGCTGACAAGATGATAAATAAGAATTTTTCAGCAATTTTCTAAGTTCAAAGGGCCATAACTCCTACAAAAATTTGAGGATCAAAATTTCCTGGTAATATGCACAACTACATATGGTGGGCTTCCTATATACCAAGTTTCGTTGAATTCGGTTCAGTAGTTTCAGAGGAGTTGCGCTGACAAGATGATAAATAAGGATTTTTCAGCAATTTTCTAAGTTCAAAGGGCCGTAACTCCTAAAAAAATTTGAGGATCAAAATTTCCTGGTAATATGCACAACTACATATGGTGTCCTTCCTATATACCAAGTTTCATTGAGTTCAGTTCAGTAGTTTCAGAGGAGTTGCGCTGACAAGATGATAATTGAGGATTTTCAGCAATTTTCTAAGTTCAAAGGGCCGTAACTCCTACAAAAATTTGAGGATCAAAATTTCCTGGTAATATGCACAACTACATATGGTGTCCTTCCTATATACCAAGTTTCGTTGAATTTGGTTCTGTAGTTTCAGAGGAGTTGCGCTGACAAAATGATATTTGAGGATTTTCAGCAATTTTCTAAGTTCAAACTCCCACAAAAATTTGACGATCAAAATTTCCTGGTAATATGCACAACTACATATGGTGTCCTTCCTATATACCAAGTTTCGTTGAATTTGGTTCAGTAGTTTCAGAGGAGTTGCGCTGACAAACTTTGTGACGGACAAACGGACAGATGGACGGACACGACAAAAACAATATGTCTCCCCACAAAAGTGGGGGGAGACATAAATATATGGTCTTCAGCGACTATTTGTCGCAGGGGAGACAAAAACTACAGCATATTAGATACCAGCATTTTCAGGTCAGTGACTTCAGCATTTTCAGAATGCACTATGCACATATCAAATCTGATCAATATAGAACTTTTATTTTTAATTACTTTGCACGGAGATGTTATAATATTTAACTAGACTCAAACAAAGGCAAAATAACATCCAAATACAGAAACAATCCTTGTTCTAAATGGCAAAAATCTTGAGGTATTTGAGAAGACACAGTCAAACATTTTTCAACTTCAGAAGAATTTGTGAATTGAAATTTTTTTGAAATTTTGTTAAAAGTTTTAATTCAAGGTTAATATTGTTTTCTAAAATCTCAAAATGTATTTCATTATTCAAGACAACATTTTCTCACTAAGATGTATTTTGATTACAACTCAATGTGAACTTTTCCAAGGTGACTGTTGTTTTGTTTACAGTTCACACTTTTTTCATAAATATGCTAATGCATGGACAGATATAGACAATCTACAAAGTTTAAACAAAAACAATCCTATCATGTCTGATCTTTATTCAGTTTAAGAAATCCTGCCGTTGTAGAAAAGTATTTGTTATTAGCCTCCTGGACCTTTTTCTCTGCAGCCTGTGGATTAACGATTTCTAGTCCTTGTAAAGGAGTAAACGCTACACTTGATGCCGTCCCTGCGATCTGTTTCTTGACTGTGGTACTCCCTCCCCATACTTGATTGTTCTGTTTCTGTACCTTCATCTAAAGAAAAAATGGATTAAAATGATGAGAAAAATGATCATGTATTGTGACAAGGACAGAAATGACACAGGTGACTCCCTTGTCACATTCATCAGTCAGGGGCATCATTTAAATCAGTTGTAAAAATTTACAACTTACTAAAATTGGTTATATTTTAGGCATTTTTAAAGTTTTTTAATTATCTTATATAATATTATATAATATTATTAATCACATAGAATTTCTTTATTTTGATTGGTTGAACAATACCACATGGTCATTTTGTATTTCTTTGGGTACATATAATATACCTAAAAATAGAATTTTCAAGCGATATTTTTTAATACTGCATATCTATACAGCACGGTACTAAAAATAGATTTAAAAATTCCAGAAATTGAATCACATGACAAATGTATCCTTTCACTAATTTTTCTATTCAACAAAAACAAATAATAATGGAGTGATTGAGAAATATTTGAAGTCAAAATATTATAAAGAAAATAGTTTTATTGTATTTTAATAGTAATTTATTCATGTGGAAATTTGTCATACAAAAATCCAGTGAATGAAATATCTATACATCATAACATCAAAAACTGTAATATGGTACGCATAAAACATTTGAAATTTCAAATTAACAACAATTTATGATTAGTAATATAACAATTATAGCTTTTGGTTCGGTCAATACAAGAGTATATCAACCAACAGATCTATGCATATCGACCTCGAACTGCGTTCTCAGTCAATATGGATCTGTTTGGTCGATATATTCTTGTATCAACCTCATACTAAAGCTATAATCATGATAATTGTATAATATTGAAATTTGACAAGGATGTGTCTTTTTTTTTAATTCTTTTTTAAAGTTTTCTATTTTTGTGTAAAAATCAATAAGAATAGCTATTATAATAAAATATTAAGCCAGATAGATGTGCAAAAAAAAAGGTATTCCATCATTAACACCCCATCTGCCTTAAAAGTAAATATAAACCTGATGTAGAACAGATGGACAGACTGGAAACTATATGTGTACAGCTTTGGCTGGTACCACTAGGCAGGCCATAAAATCAATTAACTGTTAGGGTTAAATTAATGGGTTCTTGCTTTAAAGTGTACATTATTATTTTCTCCACTTCATTTTTTTACTTATTTTGGATAATAATATATTTGGTCACTTTAATTGGTATCATATTATCATATATATTATATTATTATATATATTGCGGAACCCCAAGCAATTCCAAGTTTAAATTGAATACATCATAGGTTTTTACAATTTTTATGCAGGTTATACAGAAAAGCAAGTTGCATATTATTATTATAATTGATGTTGTTTTATACCTGTAGTGTTTTTGAGATTCTGGCCTTGGTTTTTGAGTCGACAACAGGGCCTCTGATTCTGCCAGATTTGGCTTTAGATCCCAATGTACCCATAGAAAATCCTAGGTCATCCTGATAAGCATCCTCTTCTATCTGTAAAATAAAGCGTTTTCTTTACAAAATCTATTATTAAATTTAAAAGGTTTTACACACAAATGTAACATGCACATCAAAACATCTGTCACTGTACATGGTGTACTTCCATTTTTTCCTATTTCATGTAAAAAAATGTTTTGTAATGAAGAGCCTCAGTCAGATTGTGTCTGTTCATTTTAATTGTATATTTTATTACTTACCCTGTTGCAAATTTTTTAAATGGATAAACACCATATGACACTAATAGGATAAAATAATTTGTGAATTTATATTAGGCTTCTGCATAAAGTTGATGAGAAAACTGTGACTGAAATTTTGCATGTAAGTCAACTATGCATGAAACCCTAAAAATTTGGTCAACAGGAAGTAGATGACCTAGGAGCATACAATCACTACATGTTTATACCATTTGGTACTACAGGATTAAGTAATTTATTTTAGGGTAAGCAGCATGAGTTTCTGAGAAAACCTAAATGGAAATTTATGTCGTGCATGTGGCAGATGAACAAATAAACAGACAATGTTAAAGCAAAGTAAGGGTATAATAATCATCCTTACCTCCCCAAAACTCATTCTGTTAGCAGCCTTTGCCATTTCACTCAGTCCAAGTCTTTCTTTAACTTTTCTTGCCCTATTAAGAAATACAGATATTTTCAAACATGCTGTTTGAGAGAACAAATTATAAACTTTTATTTTTTGTGTGAAAGGTGTATTAAATCCTTAAAAAAATTAAATAAAGTTTCTATACAACCATGTACTAATTAATTGGAATAATGAAAATTTGTGTTCAAACTAATTTTTCTTCTTTATTTATCTAAAATGAATCATATTTAAATTTCTTTATTATTAGATTGCAATGAAATCGAGAACAATATTTTTGGTCTTCCATTCTAACATTATGATTATAGAAAATCTGTCCAAGTTAAAAATGGCAGGATGTTGTTAAACAGGAAGTGAGGGACAGAATTGAAATCAAATCCCACATAATGGGACCCCACCCTGATGTTGTATACCAAATATCACGTGGCTGTGATTAGTAGTTGCTGAGAAAACTGATACGAAAATTTCTTCTCCGCCTGCATGCTGCCCACCTATAATCTACCGGACTTACCTTCTTCCCCCTCTTTTTTTCTTGGGAACCTCAATTGGGGCTGGGAGTGCCTTGACCTGCTTGACCGGGGGTGGTTCCTGCAGCTTCTCCAGTTTCTGTTCTATATCTGCTCGGAAATCATCACCTACTTTACCATCCACACTCTCATGAAAACTGTCCACTCGAGCAGCAAGTGTACATTTGGCAGCCATTAACCTAGCCGCCTTCTTTCTCAGGTCCTTAAAGAGAAAATAGATGTATCAAAAAATACACTAATTATATGGGATGACAATGATAACAAGAAATTAAGAAAAATTTAGGGAACTTTTTTTCAAATTTCTTGGAAAATATATTTACATGTGCTATAAGAGATTCTTATTATACCCCATGTAATGAAGTTGCAGAGAGTTTTATGTTTTTGACTGCTCCATCAGTGATTAGAGTTTGTGGATGCATCTCTGCTGAAACTTCTCAGCCAAATTAAAGAAATATTGTATGCAAGTACATCATACATGTTGTAGTACTTTTTTTTATTTGCAAAATTTTGTGGGAGTTATGGTCCTTTGAACTTAGAACTTTACCAAAAATCCTAATTTATCATATTGTGAACACAACTCCCTTGGTATGAAAGAAGAACATTATATTTTGTCATGCATATTACCAGAAATTTATTATCCAGAAAATTGTGTCTGAGTTATGATCCTTTGGACTTTTAAAATATTACTGAAAATACTGATTTCTGCATTTCACATTTCTACCCAAGTGCTTTATTTGACAGAATTTTAGTTATCATTCCCAAATATGTACAAGTTCACTTAAACAATGCTTGCTGTCTCTTTTAAATACTTATTCCACAAGGAAATTATTGATATTGTCTAATGGCGGAACACATGCACTTGAGTATGAGCGCCCACTAAGTCTTTAATTTGTTCTACTTATTGACATTAGTAACTGTTAAACAAAACAATACAAAAACAGGAAATGGATTTCTACATACTGGTGGTGATCTCTGTACAGTATCACTGAAGTATATCAATCCTGTATGAGGCATAATGGCTGCCGTAGAGAATCCTGACAACGTCTTCTTCTGTGAACCGAGGATCAACACATTACAGGCTGGCATCTTAGACAGGTTTGTCAGACCTCCAGCTACACCTACAGTAAATAAGAGTTCAATAAACATTTTCATACTAGATGAATGAAGTCAAAATAACATGGCATTTGAATAATTCTTTATAAAATAAACTATTAAAGGCTAAGGTGACAAAGGCACTATAACACTTTGTCCTATAATCTGATCCATTATTCTTACTTACCCATTAATTTAGCAGCTATAGCAGCTCCACAGATGACAAAGGCACTAAAACACTGTGTTCTATAATCTGATCCATTATACTAACTTACCCATTAATTTAGCTGCTATAGAAGCTCCACAGATGATGGACAGATTTGGTGCAATGAAGGACATCCTTGATTCTACATATTCAAAAATCTTCATCTTAAATTCACTTAGTTCAATGGCCTGAATAATATAAAATATATAAATGAAAAGATTGTTATCATTTTTTTTTGTATAAAGATTACAATATTTTTTATTTCAGAATAAACAAATGCTCGCAACTAGGGTTGTGATCTTCCATGAAAACATTTGTCTCCTGCATTTAAAAATATTTAAGAAATAATCCATGGCGCCCGTGGTTTATTGGAGATTTTAACATTTTAACATGGGTTGCCATTGTTTACGTTATTATTTTACCTTGAGTGGAGCACAGCCATGGATTATTTCTATTCTAATATGCAATTTTTGTGTTTTCAATTAACCTATAGTGCAAGACAAAATGTTTGCCACTTTTGTTGTTTTTTGTGCAAAAAATATATTATGATGTCATTGATTTTAGCGTTAAAGTATCTGTGGCGTCGACCCGGTGTTAATTGGAAATTTACACACGGCTTGTCATGGTTTCCTTTGTTCATGGGCGTGGTCCATATTAGAATATAAGTTAACAGGAAGAACATAAGTTATAAACATTAATTTGCTTTAATAAACAAGACAAAGCTACATGTACATACCAAATATCAAGAGGTTGTGACATAGAAATCTTTAATAGAATTTTGTTTTGTGGCACCACAGGACACAGGATGCTGCAGGACTACAGAAAGTGCCAAACTGATAAAGAAATGATTAACAAGAGGCTCACATGAGCATAAGTTGTTCACATGACTCTAATGACCAAGTGAATGAAAACAATGATTTGCCCAATTTTCAGCTGAAAATTTTTACTGGATGTCAGTAATTAGAAATGGAAGAAACTCATATAGAACAACTCTTATTGTAAATTTCACTGAAGCAAGTGTAAAACATACTCCCCTTATTAAAAATACTACGGTATAAAGCAGATGTACAAATGTATAATAGCATTCTTACCATTTGACTGGCTTCCATCACAATACCTAGTTCTTCATCTGTTAACTTTGACCTAAAATATAACAAAGATATTTCTTTAACAATATCAATAATGAGATGTGGAATAAGTGTATGTGACACAACCGACATTAACAAACAACAATTTTAAAAAATCCACAATGGAGGACAGCCAGCAGTTGTCAACTTAATCAATGGTCAGTCGGTTACTGCTCCCTGTCCTGCATTGGCCCAAGACCAAAAATACAGTTCATAAAATTCAATACCAATACCCCAATTTATCACCGAAAGACGTATTTCTAGACATAGAACAATTAACACAAAAAGCATAGACATATGATATAACATGTGGTTGGGTTAATTAAATTACTTTTTTGGCCCAACCTTTCTGTTATTGATAATCCTTAACAAAGCACAAAATAATACACAGTAAAAATCAAAATCAATAAAAGTTTAATTCAATAAGAGAGAAATTGAGATATAAATACAACAAGAAAAAAAAATGAGACAAAGAGGAACTTTCTAAGGAACATATATTTGCATGTTGTTGAAAATTTAGTTAACCTTTTAAATTCCCCATGTTTGTTAGTAAAAAAGTCCTAAATATTACTTAGCTCAATGATATAATTTACATGTATCTCACAATAATAAACAGTACTAACCTTAATACTTTGTTTGTTTTTGTTTATTCTGTTTAAATTGTTTAACTCTTCATTCAGTTTTATTTAATCATGTTACAGTAAATTGTCTGTTACCTTACAGGTATTCAAATTGGTATTACCTATTTAAATTGTCAAATAAGTATTTCAATAGGTCCATTTAAATTGATGAATTGCTTTTCCAGAAAGTAGCTCTATAGATGACCAGTCATGTATTCAGATTTTACACCTGGCCAGGTAAACCTGATTTAC
Source organism: Arcuatula senhousia (assembly GCA_963971305.1). Taxonomy (NCBI): domain Eukaryota; kingdom Metazoa; phylum Mollusca; class Bivalvia; order Mytilida; family Mytilidae; genus Arcuatula; species Arcuatula senhousia. The sequence continues at coordinate 67,792,145 of OZ020307.1, read as the reverse complement.
CTGTTTTGTACTCTTATTCTATTCTATTGAAATGGATTATGTCATTCCAATTTTATAAAAGGTTAGCAAGTATATCTATGCTTATCTTGTTTTAATGATCTTTCACTTTTATAGTTGTGCTAATTATCTTATAACAGCCAGATTTAGTTAAAAGAAGTGACAGAATTACAACATATGAACTTGTTATGAATAAAACGTTTTAATTCACAATTGTTTCTCTATAAACTATCCTGACCTCACCTAATTAGAATAATCACACGGCAGAACCATTATGGAGAAAAACATTGTTAACGGACGATACATGCAATTTTTTCACGGTTTATGTCAATTTTTAACTTTTAATCTCGAAAATATCAAAAATATGAATGAAATGAACTTTAAAAACATGCCCAGTATATAAACAAGAACATATTGTATAAGGATTTAATTTCTTTTTGTCGAACACAATGGTATATTTTTAAATCATTCACGAACGGTGTGCTCGATTTGATTACATTGACACGGACAATTCAAACTGGTTAATATAAACAGGCCTGTATAGAGTAATAATCTGGCAAGTTATGCTTCTATATAAGTAAAAGAAGTTAATAAAGTTTTGTTTTAATGAAAATATCAATATCCAATAATAACGTTCAATATTTTTTTCATTTATTTCAAGCATAACAAAATGACTCTAAATACATGCAATAAAACTTGGTAACGGACCGATACATGCAAAATAATTGCGTTGCATCTGAAATACAATTAAGAGGTACATAATTTGACAGTGTTCTGATGATACAAATACAAGACAGGTCACTCCTGTTATGTTGACTGCAAAAAGTAATGCATAATGTCATCGTTAATATTAAGAATTCATAGTAAACACAAAACATCAAACATCATTGAAAAAAAAAACTATTTTACCTAATGTGCTATTTACCACAACATCAAAATGTCAGCGTTCAGACGGGGAATAAATTCTGTAATGCATATTACAAAGTTTAAAACAACAACTTAATCCCAACCAATAATTCAAATATAATAAAAGGTAATAACAAAACGACCGAACTTGAAGAATCAATCTGAAACGTGGAACTGAAAACAAAACAACGCAGACACACCGGAGAAATAAGAGATCGCAATGGTCTTGATTTAGGACAGGCCTTTAAAAATATGGTTGAACTTGGTTTTAATGCACCAAAGCATTCCCTCATTCATATAGCTAAAATAACGGATATTTATTATAAATGTGTGTTTTTACACAGATTTACTTCAGCTTTTACCAGTGGAACACAATCTTTTTTTTTTTCATTCCAGATAATTGCATTTATTTATTAAACTGTTATATTTAATATTAACATGGACATGAAGTAGTCGCACATAACAGCAAATCCTCTTGCCCGTTATATTATTGTCTAAAATACTGCCAAAGTCGGGAAGGGTCCCGTCGGCAAACATCTAAGTGTTTTCAGAACGGTATTAGTAAAAAGTTGTTTATTAGTTATTACCAAGTCCAATTTGAAAATCCGTGATTTTCTATGAACTTTTTTTTCAAACATGTTTTATGGATTTGCATGAAATATGTTTTAATATACTAATCATGACATGCTACACTGAACCTACCCTGCAACTTTATCAGAAGGATATTGTAAATAGTTTTGCGTTAAAGTGTCCACAAAGCCCGTTTTCAAAATCTATCAAAATTATATAAGTTTTTCCAACTGTACAGAACTGTATTATAAGAAATTTTTAGTTTATGGTATACTTTTCACAAGAGTTGTAGACGGGCAATAGGACGGACGGACAACTTGAAAACTTTAGGGCGACTCTCTACCACTTGCAGATTCTTAGCTATGGACATTTACCAAAAACTGTAACCAGAGTTATACATGCTGAAAATGTAAGTCAAGATGAATTTATGTTAATGCAGATGCATAATATTGTTATTCACGGCAAATGGAACAAACAGGTGACCTACATAACACACATTAGTAACACTTTGGATACATGTAGGATTGACAACTTATCCAAATAAACAGAAAACGCAAAATTCTTTATTTTCTATCCAATCTTAAATCATGATTGGCCAATTAACTTGCAGATGAAGACATTTGAACCATCTAAAAAACTTTAACTTGAGTCATTTATGTAGCAATGTATTAAGTCATGCTGACAACCATTACAGATGTACATACCCCTGACCTTTAATATACATGTATATGGTTCTGCAGCTTTTGACATAACTAGAACCATTACGTACATGGAGCAGCTTCATACGAATGAACACACCAATAGCCATCTTACAATTACAAGAAAGGAGAACGTTGTTGCATCCACCTGGCGGCACCAGAACTGATATTGATACATTTTTATTTAATATTAATAAATTTAACTCAGATTGTCGTTTGCAGTTAAGACACGACGTTCATACAACAGTCGCTGACAAAGTATATACACGCACAATTTGTCTGATACATTATAAATCATGCATGTATTCGTCCGTAACGTAGATTATTTGCATGTACCCCTTTTTCTTGGACAGCGACATGTTTTGCAGTCCATGGCTTCGTGAATAAATTGATGAACAGCCTATACAATTTCAAAAATCATTAAAAGAGCACAAAACTTTTAAAAAACACAAAAAAGTGTTTTTTGCTACACGTTGCTCGTATTGAAAGTGTGCTATAGTACGAGGGTAGGATATTGGTTTGTTAATGTTCTCGATAACTACATGGCCGATTTCAATGTTTCAAACATAAATATTGAGCTAGTTCATTTTTCTTTATACTGTACGCTTCAGTTTTTCTATTATTATTTGTAAACAAATAAAATGTCTTACCTTTTCTGACTATATCCATCCCAAATTGTGTATTTTACCTGTGTTTTAATCCGTTTCAAGGATTTTACGTCTATGTCCCGTCCGTCAACATTATTTCTCGTCTTAATGGTTCTGCCGTGTGATAATAGAATGGCTCAGTTAAAGTAGTATTAAGGACCAGTTTCTCTATGCTTTTTATATAAGAATAGGTATTAGCTTTAAACTCGTTTCTTTATGTGCATGGATTTTTTTTTTATCTTTAATCTAAGCTGCACAACATTATTGGATCATTGTTCTCTTTACAAATATGATTTGGAATACATGTGTTACTTCATTATAATTCATACATACTTTCTTGGGTCTATATTTGATTTGGGATATATGTGTAATACTTCATCATAATTCATACATGTGTTCTTACATTTTTTCTTGGATCTATATTTGATTTGGATGTATGTATTACTGCATTATATTTTATACATTTTTCTTGGATTTATATTTGATTTGGAATATATTTGGTTCTTTACAAAAGTTCCTCGAAAATTATTGTTACTTCGAATTCTCATGATCAGTGAATTTTTCACAATTATTTTGGATACATGTGTAATGCATTTTTTGTTTAGGATATATGTGTTTATACTGTGTTATTCACATTTTCTTTGGGATTTACTCTTACGTTTTGTGCATTTTCACATTATGTTGGGAATTTAAGAGTCTTTTTAAACTTTTTCATATGATTTATGTTCCAGCACAGCCAATATATAGAAATTGCAACAAAATACATGAATATATACCAAATTTCTGTGTGATTATAAACTGGACAGGTGCTAACTCTATGAAGCTACTTTTCTGGTTCTATAGCAATTGTTCAATTAAATGGACCTATTAAAATACTTATAACAGCCAGATTTAGTTAAAAGAAGTGACAGAATTACAACATATGAACTTGTTATGAATAAAACGTTTTAATTCACAATTGTTTCTCTATAAACTATCCTGACCTCACCTAATTAGAATAATAGAATGGCTCAGTTAAAGTAGTATTAAGGACCAGTTTCTCTATGCTTTTTATATAAGAATAGGTATTAGCTTTAAACTTGTTTCTTTATTTGATTATTTGAATAGCTAACCCAGAAGGTATTGATAAGAGTACAATGTTTATACAACAGGTAAATCTGGCCATCTGTAATTTACCTGGCCAGGTGTTAAATCTGAATGCATGAGTGGTCATCTATAGAGCTACCTTTTTGTAAAGCAATTCCTCAATTTAAATGGACCTATTGAAATACCTATTTGACAATTTAAATAGGCAATTCCAATTGGAATACCTGTAAGGTAACAGACAACTCACTGTAATGCTGTTGTAACATTTGTATGCCCAGTTTTGGAAAAGTGGAAAAATCATGTACTATTATGCTAAAAATCTTTGTTTGAATTTGTTGTTGTTGTACTTATTGAATTTTAAGGGTCTTTTAGTTACAAAATCTACAATTGGTGTTGAATCATTTGAAACAGACAGCAGCAATCATTATTTATTTAGTCTTAATTAAAGGCTGTTATTATTGTGACATTACTGTTTCATAGAATGCTGTGAATTTAATCCTCATCTAAGTGTATTCTATTTTACCACACTAAAATTAAATCTACATTAACTGGCGTACCCCTGTGTTGTAGAAGCTGTCACAGATACCACCATTATAGTGGCTGGTGTACCTACCCCTGTGTTGTAGAAGCTGTCACAGATACCACCATTATAGTGGCTGGTGTACCTACCCCTGTGTTGTAGAAGTTGTTACAGATACCACCATTATAGTGGCTGGTGTACCTACCCCTGTGTTGTAGAAGCTGTTACAGATACCACCATTATAGTGGCTGGTGTACCTACCCCTGTGTTGTAGAAGCTGTTACAGATACCACCATTATAGTGGCTGGTGTACCTACCCTTGTGTTGTAGAAGCTGTTACAGATACCACCATTATAGTGGCTGGTGTACCTACCCCTGTGTTGTAGAAGCTGTTACAGATACCACCATTATAGTGGCTGATGTACCTACCCCTGTGTAGTAGAAGCTGTTACAGATACCACCATTATAGTGGCCGGTGTACCTAACCTTGTGTTGTAGAAGCTGTTACAGATACCACCATTATAGTGGCTGGTGTACCTACCCCTGTGTTGTAGAAGCTGTTACAGATACCACCATTATAGTGGCCGGTGTACCTACCCCTGTGTTGTAGAAGCTGTTACAGATACCACCATTATAGTGGCCGGTGTACCTACCCCTGTGTTGTAGAAGCTGTTACAGATACCACCATTAAAGTGGCTGGTGTACCTACCCCTGTGTTGTAGAAGCTGTTACAGATACCACCATTATAGTGGCCGGTGTACCTACCCCTGTATTGTAGAAGCTGTTACAGATACCACCATTATAGTGGCCGGTGTACCTACCCCTGTGTTGTAGAAGCTGTTACAGATACCACCATTATAGTGGCTGGTGTACCTACCCCTGTGTTGTAGAAGCTGTTACAGATACCACCATTATAGTGGCTGGTGTACCTACCCTTGTGTTGTAGAAGCTGTTACAGATACCACCATTATAGTGGCTGGTGTACCTACCCCTGTATTGTAGAAGCTGTTACAGATACCACCATTATAGTGGCTGGTGTACCTACCCCTGTGTTGTAGAAGCTGTTACAGATACCACCATTATAGTGGCCGGTGTACCTACCCCTGTGTTGTAGAAGCTGTTACAGATACCACCATTATAGTGGCCGGTGTACCTCCCCCTGTGTGGTAGAAGCTGTTACAGATACCACCATTATAGTGGCCGGTGTACCTACCCCTGTGTGGTAGAAGCTGTTACAGATACCACCATTATAGTGGCCGGTGTACCTACCCCTGTGTTGTAGAAGCTGTTACAGATACCACCATTATAGTGGCTGGTGTACCTACCCCTGTGTTGTAGAAGCTGTTACAGATACCACCATTATAGTGGCTGGTGTACCTACCCTTGTGTTGTAGAAGCTGTTACAGATACCACCATTATAGTGGCTGGTGTACCTACCCCTGTATTGTACAAGCTGTTACAGATACCACCATTATAGTGGCTGGTGTACCTACCCCTCTGTTGTAGAAGCTGTTACAGATACCACCATTATAGTGGCTGGTGTACCTACCCCTGTGTTGTAGAAGCTGTCACAGATACCACCATTATAGTGGCCGGTGTACCTACCCCTGTGTTGTAGAAGCTGTTACAGATACCACCATTATAGTGGCCGGTGTACCTACCCCTGTGTGGTAGAAGCTGTTACAGATACCACCATTATAGTGGCCGGTGTACCTACCCCTGTGTTGTAGAAGCTGTTACAGATACCACCATTATAGTGGCCGGTGTACCTACCCCTGTGTTGTAGAAGCTGTTACAGATACCACCATTAAAGTGGCTGGTGTACCTACCCCTGTGTTGTAGAAGCTGTTACAGATACCACCATTATAGTGGCCGGTGTACCTACCCCTGTATTGTAGAAGCTGTTACAGATACCACCATTATAGTGGCCGGTGTACCTACACCTGTGTTGTAGAAGCTGTTACAGATACCACCATTATAGTGGCTGGTGTACCTACCCCTGTGTTGTAGAAGCTGTTACAGATACCACCATTATAGTGGCTGGTGTACCTACCCTTGTGTTGTAGAAGCTGTTACAGATACCACCATTATAGTGGCTGGTGTACCTACCCCTGTATTGTAGAAGCTGTTACAGATACCACCATTATAGTGGCTGGTGTACCTACCCCTGTGTTGTAGAAGCTGTTACAGATACCACCATTATAGTGGCCGGTGTACCTACCCCTGTGTTGTAGAAGCTGTTACAGATACCCCATTATAGTGGCCGGTGTACCTCCCCCTGTGTGGTAGAAGCTGTTACAGATACCACCATTATAGTGGCCGGTGTACCTACCCCTGTGTGGTAGAAGCTGTTACAGATACCACCATTATAGTGGCCGGTGTACCTACCCCTGTGTTGTAGAAGCTGTTACAGATACCACCATTATAGTGGCTGGTGTACCTACCCCTGTGTTGTAGAAGCTGTTACAGATACCACCATTATAGTGGCTGGTGTACCTACCCTTGTGTTGTAGAAGCTGTTACAGATACCACCATTATAGTGGCTGGTGTACCTACCCCTGTATTGTACAAGCTGTTACAGATACCACCATTATAGTGGCTGGTGTACCTACCCCTGTGTTGTAGAAGCTGTTACAGATACCACCATTATAGTGGCTGGTGTACCTCCCCCTGTGTTGTACAAGCTGTTACAGATACCACCATTATAGTGGCTGGTGTACCTACCCCTGTGTTGTAGAAGCTGTCACAGATACCACCATTATACTGGCTGGTGTACCTACCACTGTGTTGTAGAAGCTGTCACAGATACCACCATTATAGTGGCTGGTGTACCTACCCCTGTGTTGTAGAAGCTGTTACAGATACCACCATTATAGTGGCCGGTGTACCTAACCTTGTGTTGTAGAAGCTGTTACAGATACCACCATTATAGTGGCTGGTGTACCTACCCCTGTGTTGTAGAAGCTGTTACAGATACCACCATTATAGTGGCTGGTGTACCTACCCCTGTGTTGTAGAAGTTGTTACAGATACCACCATTATAGTGGCTGGTGTACCTACCCCTGTGTTGTAGAAGCTGTTACAGATACCACCATTATAGTGGCCGGTGTACCTACCCCTGTGTTGTAGAAGCTGTTACAGATACCACCATTATAGTGGCCGGTGTACCTACCCCTGTATTGTAGAAGCTGTTACAGATACCACCATTATAGTGGCCGGTGTACCTACCCCTGTGTTGTAGAAGCTGTTACAGATACCACCATTATAGTGGCCGGTGTACCTACCCCTGTATTGTAGAAGCTGTTACAGATACCACCATTATAGTGGCCGGTGTACCTACCCCTGTGTTGTAGAAGCTGTTACAGATACCACCATTATAGTGGCTGGTGTACCTACCCCTGTGTTGTAGAAGCTGTTACAGATACCACCATTATAGTGGCTGGTGTACCTACCCCTGTGTTGTAGAAGCTGTTACAGATACCACCATTATAGTGGCTGGTGTACCTACCCCTGTGTTGTAGAAGCTGTCACAGATACCACCATTATAGTGGCTGGTGTACCTACCCCTGTGTTGTAGAAGCTGTTACAGATACCACCATTATAGTGGCCGGTGTACCTACCCCTGTGTTGTAGAAGCTGTTACAGATACCACCATTATAGTGGCTGGTGTACCTACCCCTGTGTTGTAGAAGCTGTTACAGATACCACCATTATAGTGGCTGGTGTACCTACCCCTGTGTTGTAGAAGCTGTTACAGATACCACCATTATAGTGGCCGGTGTACCTACCCCTGTGTTGTAGAAGCTGTTACAGATACCACCATTATAGGGGCTGGTGTACCTACCCCTGTGTTGTAGAAGCTGTTACAGATACGACCATTATAGTGGCTGGTGTACCTACCCCTGTGTTGTAGAAGCTGTTACAGATACCACCATTATAGTGGCTGGTGTACCTACCCCTGTGTTGTAGAAGCTGTTACAGATACCACCATTATAGTGGCCGGTGTACCTACCCTTGTGTTGTAGAAGCTGTTACAGATACCACCATTATAGTGGCTGGTGTACCTACCCCTGTGTTGTAGAAGCTGTTACAGATACCACCATTATAGTGGCTGGTGTACCTACCCCTGTATTGTACAAGCTGTTACAGATACCACCATTATAGTGGCTGGTGTACCTAACCTTGTGTTGTAGAAGCTGTTACAGATACCACCATTATAGTGGCTGGTGTACCTACCCCTGTGTTGTAGAAGCTGTTACAGATACCACCATTATAGTGGCTGGTGTACCTACCCCTGTGTTGTAGAAGCTGTTACAGATACCACCATTATAGTGGCTGGTGTACCTACCCCTGTGTTGTAGAAGCTGTTACAGATACCACCATTATAGTGGCTGGTGTACCTACCCCTGTGTTGTAGAAGCTGTTACAGATACCACCATTATAGTGGCTGGTGTACCTACCCTTGTGTTGTAGAAGCTGTTACAGATACCACCATTATAGTGGCCGGTGTACCTACCCCTGTGTTGTAGAAGCTGTTACAGATACCACCATTATAGTGGCCGGTGTACCTACCCCTGTGTGGTAGAAGCTGTTACAGATACCACCATTATAGTGGCCGGTGTACCTACCCCTGTGTGGTAGAAGCTGTTACAGATACCACCATTATAGTGGCCGGTGTACCTACCCCTGTGTTGTAGAAGCTGTTACAGATACCACCATTATAGTGGCCGGTGTACCTACCCCTGTGTTGTAGAAGCTGTTACAGATACCACCATTAAAGTGGCTGGTGTACCTACCCCTGTGTTGTAGAAGCTGTTACAGATACCACCATTATAGTGGCCGGTGTACCTACCCCTGTATTGTAGAAGCTGTTACAGATACCACCATTATAGTGGCCGGTGTACCTACCCCTGTGTTGTAGAAGCTGTTACAGATACCACCATTATAGTGGCTGGTGTACCTACCCCTGTGTTGTAGAAGCTGTTACAGATACCACCATTATAGTGGCTGGTGTACCTACCCTTGTGTTGTAGAAGCTGTTACAGATACCACCATTATAGTGGCTGGTGTACCTACCCCTGTATTGTAGAAGCTGTTACAGATACCACCATTATAGTGGCTGGTGTACCTACCCCTGTGTTGTAGAAGCTGTTACAGATACCACCATTATAGTGGCCGGTGTACCTACCCCTGTGTTGTAGAAGCTGTTACAGATACCACCATTATAGTGGCCGGTGTACCTCCCCCTGTGTGGTAGAAGCTGTTACAGATACCACCATTATAGTGGCCGGTGTACCTACCCCTGTGTGGTAGAAGCTGTTACAGATACCACCATTATAGTGGCCGGTGTACCTACCCCTGTGTTGTAGAAGCTGTTACAGATACCACCATTATAGTGGCTGGTGTACCTACCCCTGTGTTGTAGAAGCTGTTACAGATACCACCATTATAGTGGCTGGTGTACCTACCCTTGTGTTGTAGAAGCTGTTACAGATACCACCATTATAGTGGCTGGTGTACCTACCCCTGTATTGTACAAGCTGTTACAGATACCACCATTATAGTGGCTGGTGTACCTACCCTTGTGTTGTAGAAGCTGTTACAGATACCACCATTATAGTGGCTGGTGTACCTACCCCTGTGTTGTAGAAGCTGTTACAGATACCACCATTATAGTGGCTGGTGTACCTACCCCTGTGTTGTAGAAGTTGTTACAGATACCACCATTATAGTGGCTGGTGTACCTACCCCTGTGTTGTAGAAGCTGTTACAGATACCACCATTATAGTGGCCGGTGTACCTACCCCTGTATTGTAGAAGCTGTTACAGATACCACCATTATAGTGGCCGGTGTACCTACCCCTGTATTGTAGAAGCTGTTACAGATACCACCATTATAGTGGCCGGTGTACCTACCCCTGTGTTGTAGAAGCTGTTACAGATACCACCATTATAGTGGCTGGTGTACCTACCCCTGTGTTGTAGAAGCTGTTACAGATACCACCATTATAGTGGCTGGTGTACCTACCCCTGTGTTGTAGAAGCTGTTACAGATACCACCATTATAGTGGCTGGTGTACCTACCCCTGTGTTGTAGAAGCTGTTACAGATACCACCATTATAGTGGCTGGTGTACCTACCCCTGTGTTGTAGAAGCTGTTACAGATACCACCATTATAGTGGCCGGTGTACCTACCCCTGTGTTGTAGAAGCTGTTACAGATACCACCATTATAGGGGCTGGTGTACCTACCCCTGTGTTGTAGAAGCTGTTACAGATACGACCATTATAGTGGCTGGTGTACCTACCCCTGTGTTGTAGAAGCTGTTACAGATACCACCATTATAGTGGCTGGTGTACCTACCCCTGTGTTGTAGAAGCTGTTACAGATACCACCATTATAGTGGCCGGTGTACCTACCCTTGTGTTGTAGAAGCTGTTACAGATACCACCATTATAGTGGCTGGTGTACCTACTCCTGTGTTGTAGAAGCTGTCACAGATACCACCATTATAGTGGCTGGTGTACCTACCCCTGTGTAGTAGAAGCTGTTACAGATACCACCATTATAGTGGCTGGTGTACCTACCCCTGTGTTGTAGAAGCTGTTACAGATACCACCATTATAGTGGCTGGTGTACCTAACCTTGTGTTGTAGAAGCTGTTACAGATACCACCATTATAGTGGCTGGTGTACCTACCCCTGTGTTGTAGAAGCTGTTACAGATACCACCATTATAGTGGCTGGTGTACCTACCCCTGTGTTGTAGAAGCTGTTACAGATACCACCATTATAGTGGCTGGTGTACCTACCCCTGTGTTGTAGAAGCTGTTACAGATACCACCATTATAGTGGCTGGTGTACCTACCCCTGTGTTGTAGAAGCTGTTACAGATACCACCATTATAGTGGCTGGTGTACCTACCCTTGTGTTGTAGAAGCTGTTACAGATACCACCATTATAGTGGCCGGTGTACCTACCCCTGTGTTGTAGAAGCTGTTACAGATACCACCATTATAGTGGCCGGTGTACCTACCCCTGTGTGGTAGAAGCTGTTACAGATACCACCATTATAGTGGCCGGTGTACCTACCCCTGTGTGGTAGAAGCTGTTACAGATACCACCATTATAGTGGCCGGTGTACCTACCCCTGTGTTGTAGAAGCTGTTACAGATACCACCATTATAGTGGCTGGTGTACCTACCCTTGTGTTGTAGAAGCTGTTACAGATACCACCATTATAGTGGCTGGTGTACCTACCCTTGTGTTGTAGAAGCTGTTACAGATACCACCATTATAGTGGCTGGTGTACCTACCCTTGTGTTGTAGAAGCTGTTACAGATACCATCATTATAGTGGCTGGTGTACCTACCCCTGTGTTGTAGAAGCTGTTACAGATACCACCATTATAGTGGCTGGTGTACCTACCCCTGTGTTGTAGAAGCTGTTACAGATACCACCATTATAGTGGCTGGTGTACCTACCCCTGTGTTGTAGAAGCTGTTACAGATACCACCATTATAGTGGCTGGTGTACCTCCCCCTGTGTTGTAGAAGCTGTTACAGATACCACCATTATAGTGGCTGGTGTACCTACCCCTGTGTTGTAGAAGCTGTTACAGATACCACCATTATAGTGGCTGGTGTACCTACCCCTGTGTTGTAGAAGCTGTTACAGATACCACCATTATAGTGGCTGGTGTACCTACCCCTGTGTTGTAGAAGCTGTCACAGATACCACCATTATAGTGGCTGGTGTACCTACCCCTGTGTTGTAGAAGCTGTCACAGATACCACCATTATAGTGGCTGGTGTACCTACCCCTGTGTTGTAGAAGCTGTTACAGATACCACCATTATAGTGGCTGGTGTACCTACCCCTGTGTTGTAGAAGCTGTTACAGATACCACCATTATAGTGGCTGGTGTACCTCCCCCTGTGTTGTAGAAGCTGTTACAGATACCACCATTATAGTGGCTGGTGTACCTTCACCTGTGTTGTAGAAGCTGTTACAGATACCACCATTATAGTGGCTGGTGTACCTTCACCTGTGTTGTAGAAGCTGTTACAGATACCACCATTATAGTGGCTGGTGTACCTACCCCTGTGTTGTAGAAGCTGTTACAGATACCACCATTATAGTGGCTGGTGTACCTACCCCTCTGTTGTAGAAGCTGTTACAGATACCACCATTATAGTGGCTGGTGTACCTACCCCTGTGTTGTAGAAGCTGTCACAGATACCACCATTATAGTGGCCGGTGTACCTACCCCTGTGTTGTAGAAGCTGTTACAGATACCACCATTATAGTGGCCGGTGTACCTACCCCTGTGTGGTAGAAGCTGTTACAGATACCACCATTATAGTGGCCGGTGTACCTACCCCTGTGTGGTAGAAGCTGTTACAGATACCACCATTATAGGGGCCGGTGTACCTACCCCTGTGTTGTAGAAGCTGTTACAGATACCACCATTATAGTGGCTGGTGTACCTACCCCTGTGTGGTAGAAGCTGTTACAGATACCACCATTATAGTGGCCGGTGTACCTACCCCTGTGTAGTAGAAGCTGTTACAGATACCACCATTATAGTGGCTGGTGTACCTACCCCTGTGTTGTAGAAGCTGTTACAGATACCACCATTATAGTGGCTGGTGTACCTACCACTGTGTTGTAGAAGCTGTTACAGATACCACCATTATAGTGGCTGGTGTACCTACCCCTGTGTTGTAGAAGCTGTTACAGATACCACCATTATAGTGGCTGGTGTACCTACCCCTGTGTTGTAGAAGCTGTTACAGATACCACCATTATAGTGGCTGGTGTACCTACCCCTGTGTTGTAGAAGCTGTTACAGATACCACCATTATAGTGGCTGGTGTACCTACCCCTGTGTTGTAGAAGCTGTTACAGATACCACCATTATAGTGGCTGGTGTACCTACCCCTGTGTTGTAGAAGCTGTTACAGATACCACCATTATAGTGGCTGGTGTACCTACCCCTGTGTTGTAGAAGCTGTTACAGATACCACCATTATAGTGGCCGGTGTACCTACCCCTGTGTTGTAGAAGCTGTTACAGATACCACCATTATAGTGGCTGGTGTACCTACCCCTGTGTTGTACAAGCTGTTACAGATACCACCATTATAGTGGCTGGTGTACCTAACCTTGTGTTGTAGAAGCTGTTACAGATACCACCATTATAGTGGCTGGTGTACCTACCCCTGTGTTGTAGAAGCTGTTACAGATACCACCATTATAGTGGCTGGTGTCAGTATATCTTGAAGAACTTCATTATTCTTAGAGTTTTCCAATATGTTGTTACCCAATTCCTACAAAAACAAATTCACATCTTTGTCATATCATGTTGCTCTACAGGTAATGAAAACACATAATGCATAACCACTGCCAGTTTTTATACAATAACTAAATCCCAAAATTAGAAAACTGTGTGTAAACAATATCTAAATTAATTTCTTTTTTCTTGACCAAGTTAGAAGATTGCAATTTAATGACAAAAGCAAACATTACATAAAGTTGTCTCAACATAAACATTAGCATTTCACTGAAAGGTTGTAAGAAAATTCTAAATGTCAAGAAAATGTAAAGCAGTTCAACCAGCTAGCTCTTAATACTATAAATATTTGACAAGAAGAACTCCTGTTTTTTGTGTCCTATCTTGAAACATACAATCAAGAATTCATCTCTATTTGTAATTTGTAAAAAAAAAAACAAGAAAAGGTCCAAGAGACATAATGCCCAATCTCACAACATTTGGGATGAACAGACAAACGAACAAACCAGAACACTATAGTATATGCCCCCTACTTTGGTAGATAGGGCATAGAAATATTGATTGTTCAAGGTTTCTAACTCTGGGAATATTTACCTTGACTGTTCTGACATACTCCATGGGCATGGGAACTAGAGGCTCTTCCTCTGGGAGCATTAACCTTCACTGTTCTGACATACTCCATGGTCATGGGAACTAGGGGCTTTAACTCTGGGAATATTTACCTTGACTGTTTTGACATACTCCATGGGCATGGGGACTAGAGACTCTAACTCTGGGAATATTTACCTTGACTGTTTTGACATACTCCATGGGCATGGGAACTAGGGGCTCTAACTCTGGGAATATTTACCTTGACTGTTTTGACATACTCCATGGTCATGGGAACTAGGGGCTCTAACTCTGGGAATATTTACCTTGACTGTTTTGACATACTCCATGGTCATGGGAACTAGGGGCTCTAACTCTGGGAATATTTACCTTGACTGTTTTGACATACTCCATGGGCATGGGGAATACAGACTCTAACTCTGGGAATATTTACCTTGACTGTTTTGACATACTTCATGGGCATGAGGACTAGAGACTCTTAACTCTGGGAATATTTACCTTGACTGTTTTAATGTATTCCATGGGCAAGTGAACTACAAACTCTAACTCTGGGAATATTTACCTTGACTGTTTTGACATACTCCATGGGCATGGGGACTAGGGGCTCTAACTCTGGGAATATTTACCTTGACTGTTTTGACATACTCCATGGGCATGGGGACTAGGGGCTCTAACTCTGGGAATATTTACCTTGACTGTTTTGACATACTCCATGGGCATGGGGACTAGAGACTCTAACTCTGGGAATATTTACCTTGACTGTTTTGACATACTCCATGGGCATGGGACCTAGGGGCTCTAACTCTGGGAGTATTTACCTTGACTGTTTTGACATACTCCATGGGCATGAGGACTAGAGGCTCCAACCCTGGGAATATTTATCTTGACTGTTTTAATGTATTCCATGGGCAAGTGAACTACAAACTCTAACTCTGGGAATATTTACCTTGACTGTTTTGACATACTCCATCGGCATGGGAACCAAGGACTCTAATTCTGGGAATCGTTTAGAATAGTGATCTCTTACAAACTTATGTATCACATCTAAAACATACAGGATATAACAAATGCTGTGTGGGTCAAATTTCTTCTTTAACTTTATATTGCATAAATTTGAACATATTTTTCATAAGCAATGAAAGAGACAGATTTTAAAATGCCTTAAATATCTATCGGTGAAAAAAAGTTTGATGCATGCCTTGATTAATGATGTAAAGTCAGAAACTGCATTCTAACCTATTCCTCATATACATTTTTCATGTTGTAAAACAAACTAGGTTAATTGAACTTTGTTATAATTTTTATTACTATGTGAAAAGCCATGATATTATTTACAATATTTACATAAATATGGAAATTTAGTATAAAAACATAGAATATTTCAAAACAGCTTAATTTGAAACTTTAATGCCCCATTGGTGCCTGCCTCTTTGCTTCTTACCATGCTTACAGAGAACATTTTTTATTCTTAAAGCTACATGTATTTAGAAATATTTCAATGTGAATAGCTTGAGAATCTGCAAGTATGAATATATTGATGCTGTCTTACTTATTTCATTGTCTATTTCTACTGTTAGGTTATTGGCTTCAACAATCAACTGGTACTCAGGATCTGCTTCTACTGGTCCTGCCACTAAAATAAGAATAGACAACTTCATAAGTTACGATAGTTTATGATGGTATGGTTTTTAGAGAATAAAAATATATGTACATGTAGCTATTCTAGGTTCTCCTTACTTTAATATTATAAGTCTTAACAAAGTACATGTATGTATACAAATGTCAAATTTAAAATATTATACACACTCCTCATTTTTCAAGCATTGGGTATTAAAACATGTAAAAGGGTGGCCTGAATTACACTGTGAATTCATTTATTTTTGTGGGTACTTATTTTTGTGGTTTGATGAAAAGGGATCAGTTTGTACATGTTGTAGATTTTAAAACTTGTGATTCTGAGGTCTGAAGCATACAGATCAATGTTAAATTTCCTTTTCAAGGGGTATTAGATTTCACTGATCAAGGCCTCCCACAAAAACCATGAAAATGGATACCCCACAAATGAAACCACGGTATTCAGAGCTCTGTTGGTATAAGAAAACATTTATTGTTTACCTTTATTTCTTCTGGGCTGATTGGCATATATCTGTATTTGTTTCATGATGTCTTTCAACTGAAAGTTTAATAAAATAATAATCAATTATAAAGATCAAAACTTTATGCAAGCCTTCTGTTTGCATATGATTCTTGAGCTGTGTGATACATATTTATGCTTTTACAGCAAATACACTGTTATGTTACCCAAAACTGATTACAAGCTCATCAATTTACTTTGGAGCACCTGTGCTTAATCTTCCTATTGAATTTGTAACAATTGAAGTTGATATCTCTGATCATTTAAAACTCACATCTACATGTATAGAAAGGAGATTTTCTTGTTGTATGAAAGAAAACGTTTGCTTGGATTAAAGATTTAACTGTTGAAAATTTCACTTGGCAAAATAGTCTAAATATTGTATTAAAATGTGCAAAATAACTATCAAAAAATTGCAAAAAATAAGATCCATAAAAAAAATTGCTTAAATCATAGATGTAAGCAATATCTCTCAGAGTTAGGATTTTTTTTTTGGAGGTTTTTTCCTTCTGACAGTTTAAAATCATCTACATACATGTACACATGTACGAGTAGTTTTTATCTTTATTAAAGATGTCAGTTTAACATGTTTAACTGATCACAGAGATCACCTTTCATTGTTGCAGATTTCAATAGAGGGATTAAGATTGAGTTTACCTGAGTTCCTTGCAGTGTATCAATTTTAAGTCAGGTATTTGGATCCTTTTCGGCTGTAATAGTATACATGTATGTAATGTGAAAAAGCCCAGAACATTCC
Organism: Arcuatula senhousia; assembly: GCA_963971305.1. Classification (NCBI taxonomy): domain Eukaryota; kingdom Metazoa; phylum Mollusca; class Bivalvia; order Mytilida; family Mytilidae; genus Arcuatula; species Arcuatula senhousia. Next base: position 67,774,928 of record OZ020307.1, on the reverse strand, counting down.
TGCTGGTTTTTGTTGCACTATGTTTCCACAATTGGTGATACTAAGTTCAGGAGTTCAGTTTGAACCATTCACAGAAAGCTAACTACATGTAACAGTCATGCTCAAAATCCTTCTTAAATATGTTAAATATATAATAATGATGAAGAAATACATTTGTTCGCGTTATAAAATAAGATTTTGTTTTGCCTCCATGTACATTCACATACCTATGTCACTTTGTTTTGTATGTAACCGGACAGCATGAATTACTTCACAAAATCGACATGTCCTGACTGGGTATCGAACCCGAGACCTCTAGGTTTACAGTCAGGCGCTCTACCTATGAACCAAAGAAGTATTTCCCTTGTTCAGGGATAAAGGCTGGCTATTTCAATCTACTAGGAAGGGGAGCAACCCCGTTTATACACTTCCCCCTCCTCAAGAGTCATCATACTTTCATGTATGACTCTTAACACAACTAACCCTGGCTAGTTTTCCTGTTCTAACCATCGTGGTTTTTTTAGTTTGGAGCCAATGTAACCGGACAGCATGAATTACTTCACAAAATCGACATGTCCTGACCGGGTATCGAACCCGAGACCTCTAGGTTTACAGTCAGGCACTCTACCTCTGAACCAAAGAAGTACTTCCCTTGTTCAGGGATAAAGGCTGGCTATTTAAAACTACTAGGAAGGGGAGCAGCCCCGTTACATGTATATAAATGTGTCACCACACTTAAAATTATTTTTTAGAGACTACCTTTTTATGCACAGTTGTTAAGTTTTTGCAAGGATTAAATAATGTGCACAATTAACTGTCCTTATAAATAACAAAGATTCAACTAGTTCTAGTGATTTATAATAATCAACTTTCCAATTAATTTATTGACTGTACAAAGTCATGATTTTAATATTAAGTTAAACATCTCAGAGCATATGATGACAAACTACATGTATGTGTACAACACTAGCCACCAACTACTTTAAACAGACCTTTTGACTGTCTCTAAGTTTGGCCACTGATCTGACGGAATCTTTAGATGAAGTGTAATCAACCTCTGCTGCCACTTCTGCTACGTCCACGACCTCTGACATGTCAACATCAGCTTCATCCTCAACAGCCTCACCACCTGCCTCCTCATAATCTGCCAAAAGTTCATCGGCTAGCGACATGGTCAAGATTAGCTAAAGTAAGAAATCAAAATAGCACTGGAATAAAGACAAGGGTGACTCAACAAATAAAATACATGTAGCCCTAATAAAAGTGGAGAAGTAATCTTATCATGCTTACAAATAACTTGCCATTCTCCAGGGCCAATGTGTAATGTCATGTACATAAAGTAACAGGTTGTACATGTTTATATCTAATCATGTTCAATAGTACAAAGTATTCAGAACCTCCTGGCATTCTGATTCTTTTCAGTCTGACATTTCTTCTGATACAATATGTCTCAATAACTATCATGACTCAGTGTTCTAGGATTCCGATTACCTGTTATCCCTGGTTAGTGAAACTAAACCCAGGGTAAATGGATTTTGAAAGTTTTCTCCATTAATTTCTATTGCATGTATTGTGGGTAAGTGAAATTTTAGCAATTCTAAATATGGGAAGGTGAGATTAAAAAAAATCCTAGAACACTGCGACCACTGGTCACTACTCTGTCATTTTACAGATAATGTATATATGCTTACTACGCTCCCGAAGGGAGCGATAATGGTAGAAATGTCAATATCCTAGTTGTACTATGGGCTCAATTTTTCTTCAACGTCCGGTTAAGCACGCGCGGTTTACCGGACTTTCTGTGTCTTTTTAACGCTTTTTTCTTTGAAACTTTCTGACGTCATTAAGCGCACACAGGACCCACAAGAAAAGCTAGTTTGTTTTTATTTTCGAATAAGAATTTGTTTCAATTAATTGCCCAATTAACATTTGAAAACTTATTTTAGCTTGTAAAATATTTAAGGATACGTTCAAACTTCGGGAGTGTCTCAGGTTTAACCTGCATCATATTATTAAAGTACTGACTTTAAGTGGATACTTTAGTTAAAGTAAGCACTGAAAACGGAACTTGAAATCTGCCATATACAAGTAACATTTAAGCAAGTACGTAGAGTATACACCAACAACTATGGCCACTAAAAGTATGTCTCGCCTGTTGGCACCATCACATTACATTTCCATACATTCATTTAAGTTTGAGAATACATAAAAATACAAATTTTGTACATTTGTATTGTAACTTCGGTAGCGTTATGGTAAGTCACGTAAATATTCACTCCAAAGAAATGTTTGAACCAATAAAAAAGTGACGACTTTGCAAAATACCAATACTTCTTCTGTTACTTTTTCATGTATTTACCTCTTAAGTTAACACTCAAAAAGAGGAAAATTGTTATTGTTTTCTTCCAGGGGAATTCACATGGGCGCCGCCATTAAAATTTAAAAACGTTTTAGTGACGCACCTATTACTGGAGTCGTAACCGGTGAATGATCCGGGGAAAACATGAGACTCATAGTTCTTTATCTGGCTACTGTATATGATCCAAATTGTTTTTTGAAAATAAAATAGATACAACAATTTAAAATAAATCCATTTTTTGGCAATTCTAAGATATCGATAATAATCATAATAATATATTCAAACATAATTACAGGTTAAGACCCGTCGCCTTTCTCTGCATGGTTATAACATAACATAACATAACATATCTTTTACATGTTTCCAATCAGGAGCCCACTGGGAGCAAAGAGAGTTGTACATGTAGAGGAAAAGAACATAATTGATAGATTACACATAAAATACAATAGACAACATGGTGATACAGTCAATATACAATGTATAAGATGTTAATGTTGATCAATGTCCATATATTGAATACAATATGTCATAAATAAAATATTAATTTAGTAAAAAATATCTTTATCCAGTATAAATCTGGCAGTGGCATTTAGTATATCAGTGTCCTCATTACTAAGTAAAAATATCATTTTGGAAATGTTTGATAGACTAGAAAAATTGGGATACTTTTGGGCAATAAGATTAATAAAATATTTCTTTTTGTTTCAAATTTTGAACAAACACATAAAAAGTGTGTTTCGTCTTCAACTTCCCCAGAGGAACAGTTTGTACAAGTTCTCTCAGATCTAGGTGTATTGGAGAAACGCCCTATTTCAATTTGTAGTCTATGGGCTGATATTCGAAATCTACAGATAGCTTTTCTTTGATCAGGGTTGTTTATTTTCAATAAAAAATTTTCGAATCCAAAATGATCCTTGATTTTGAAATAAGTACATAGTTTTCCATCAAGTTTAGAAAGTCTATAATTATACCAATTGTCCAAAAGCTTTTCCCTTAGTATTTTTTCAAGCATCTTTTTAAATTTATAGCTACTGTGATTACTTGAGTCTGTATTTATACCAAAATAATTCAATAGCTTTGAAACAAAAGTATATCAGGTAAATCTATTACTACTGTCAAAATTTTTACTACATAAATATGCATCTTTTAAAATCAGATGAGAGGTTTTCAAGTCTATACCAATAATTAATGATTGATTTAATAATGTCAAAATATAAAGGAAACCTTCCAAGTTCAGATAATACAGCAAAATTCACACTTTTCTTATGAACTCCTAAAATACATTTACAAAATTTGAGATGTAATTTTTCGCATGGCATGTTATTAAATATTTTATCTAAATCAAAAGACGTTCGCATTTTTGAGTTAGAAGCACAATAACTTCCCCAAACTTCTGAGTTATACAACAAGATAGGTTTCAAAGTATGGTCAAAAATATGTACACATGTGCGAAAACTTGGACTTAAACTTAAAAAGTCACTTCTTAACTTATAATAAGCCTTTAATGATTTATTATAAAGTTCAGTCCTCATTTGATGAAATGACCCTGATGCTGTGAAATACACCCCTAAATATCTATAACATGAGACACATTCTAAGTGATTATTTTGTAAAGTAAAATTTTCAGAAATTTTCCTTCCAGCTTTATTAAAAATTAACACTTTAGTCTTTTTAATGTTGACCTTTATACACCAATCATCACAAAATTGTTCTAGCATATTCAGCCTATCTTGTAATCCTTGAGGGGAGCTCGAAAATATAACAATATCATCTGCATACATTAAGCAGTTCAGTTTTTTACTATGTAAACTGACCGTGTCTGAACAGGCTTGAAGGTAATTTGGAAAGTCATTAATAAATATTTTAAACAAGGCAGGGCTTAAATTGTCACCTTGTCGAACCCCTAGCTTAATGAAAAAGTCTTCAGTTAAAGAATTACCAATTTTAACACAAGCTTTACTGTTTTTATACATAGCGCATATTATATTGTAAAATTTTGTTCCTACATTCATATCTATTAGCTTTAATTTTAAGCCACTATGGATAACACTGTCAAAAGCCTTATTAAAATCTATAAAGCAACAAAAGAGTTTGCCATTCTTCTGGTGACAATATTTCTCAATAAGAGTTTTAAGTATAAAGACATGGTCTGCTGAACGGGCATTTTTTGTAAATCCAATCTGTGTTGGACTGATTAAGTCATTTTTCTTTAAAAACTCTTCCAATCTTGTATTCAAAATATTGTTGAAAAGTTTACCAATTAGTAGTAAAGGGCGTCACTCTAGACCAAAATGTACTTTTAATTTCCCATAGACTCCTATGTTAAGTCGTTTTGACGATCTTGGCGACACCTGTCACCTCCAAACCTCTAGCAGTAAAGTCATGTGCAGTCATGCGGAACGATGATTTCTAATCTTACCCCTAACCCTTAGCCCTAACCCTAACTCCTAGCCCTAACCCTTACCCCAAACCTACCCCTAACCCTTTTGGGTTTTTTTTATATTTCGCCCTTTATGGGCTCTTGTCTCACACCTTTTCCCTAACACCTTTTTCTTTGTAAGTTTCACCCTTTATGGGCTCTTGTATGCTGTCTCTTTTCGTCCTTGTACTCTTGTTTTACCCTTTATGGGCTCTACTGACTCTATCCATAACCCTTAGTCCTAACCCTAACAATTAGCCCTTACCCCAAACCTTTCCCCTAACACCTTTTTTCTTTGTAAGTTTCACCCTTTATGGGCTCTTGTATGCTGTCTCTTTTCGTCCTTGTACTCTTGTTTTGCCCTTTATGGGCTCTACTGACTCTATCCATAACCCTTAGTCCTAACCCTAACAATTAGCCCTAACGTCAACCCTAACCCTATTTCTTTTTCTTTTGTAAGATTCGCCCTTTATGGGCTCTTGTCTGCTGTCTCTTTTAGTCCTTAGACTTTTGTATCGCCCTTAATGGGCTCCTGTTTCATGGTCCTTTCGTCCTGCGACTTTTTGTTTCGCCCTCTCTTAGTATTCATGTGTTTACCTTCACCGTATGTCTATCATTTTACGTATTCTTCCTTTTTACTAGTGTCATCTGATTGTCACTTGAAAATCTGATATTGTATTATGGTCCGATGCCTTTTCAAATCGTATTGGAATATTTAAATTTGAACATCTGCTCAATTGTATTTGCATTAGAAAGTTGTTTGGTGTAAATTAGGGGGTGAATTCGGGGGGGGGGGTAAAATGGTCAATTTTGGGGTAAAATGGGGGTTTTTGGGGTAAAATGGGGGTTTTGGGGTTTTTTGGGGGTAAAATGGGGGTTTTGGGGGTAAAATGGGGGGGGGGAATTAAAAATGGGGGGGGGGGATTGGGGCTGCTTATAAGCAGCATTTTAAATCGGACGTAATTGGAATTGAAATTGGTAGTTCTTAGGGGGGGGGGTAATACTCTTTAGCTAGGGCACTAAATACCACAATGAAAGTATCAGTTTCAATTTTTTATTGCTAAGCTACAATCTTGTACAACTATATCTAATTTGCAATCTTCGGAGGTTACATATCTACCATTGCTATTTGCTCTTCTCCAGGAAAAATATTAGTTCTTAAACGTAAGATTTCCGGGGTGTCCTGCCTCATGTCGATCAACATGTATCCGTGGGGTTTCCTGACTGCGGCTTCGTAGGATACAAGAAAGTACTTGGATCTTCCGGGGAACATCTGTTGTCCTAAGGTCATGATTTGGGATGTGTCTCTCGGGTTCTTGAATACGACCATGTAATGGGTATTGAGACTGATAGTTCTGTGGTGTTTGTTTTTATTAAACAGGTTCTGTACGATCAGCATGATACTAATGGATCTGTGGTGACTGTATTTGGTAAACAGGTCCGCTATGGCTTGTGTAATGTTGTCCATCTGGTCGTCGATGACGATAAGATGTTTCTCTTCGGGGTTCAAGCTCTCGGTATCCGGGAGTCCTCTGATAAACTCGACGTTGTTCATTCCAGAATATAGGGGCTGTTGTACATCGTATGACCACCATATTCGATCGGGTTGGGGAAGCGTCATGTGTTGTATATTGTCGATGAATCTTCTTACAAAGACTGACTTTCCACTTCCGGTAGGTCCTGTAATGACGCTGGTGAATGGATGAGCCCAAGGCATGAAATGGTCGTGGAGTAATCCATCGGGTACGTTAAACGTAAAGGGATCGCTCGTCGGTAAAATGAAGTAAGGCTCTTGTTCTGTCTGCCTATTGTTGACTGGTGTATCAGTTTCAGCATTCCTTTGCAGGGGTACTGGAGGTGTTATCAATTTAGATCTTGGTAAAGTAGTTGGCATGGTTCTGTTTCTTTTCACTTTGTTGTGAACTGTTTCGATGTGTCTCTTTACATGGTCTTTTCGGGAAAGTATTTTCCCACAAATAAAGCAATCCATGTTTCCTCTTCGGTGTCTAACGTAAGACTGACTCAAACTCTACCTGTCATTTCCTATATCTTTCTCTAACCCTATGTTTTGTTCTATTTTTAACCCTGGCCTCATTCTAACCCTAACTCTCCTTTGTTCTATTTTTAACCCTGGCCTCATTCTAACCCTAACTCTCTTCTGTCTTTAACCCTAACCCCTAACCCTTTTGTATGTTTCTTTATGGGCTCTTTATGGTGTCTCGTACTTAGTTCTTCTTATATTCCTTATGTATTGGTCCTTGGCTCTTTAACACCCTTAGTTTTTGGAATGGGTCACTTTGGGGTCAAGTCCTGACTGACCACTGACCATAACCACCCTTAAACCCCCAGAATCTGCCTCTAGACCTTAAAAGCTGTCTAATGATATACAACAACCCTATATTGGACCTAATTTAGGTATTGGTCATTTTGTGGTCAAGCCCCGGATGACCACTGACCAACACAACGGACATCATCGGAAAGACATTGTCTTACCCAAGACAATGCAACCAACCGGAAGGAAATCGGACAAGGAATAACAAAGTTATGACTTATTAAAAAATAGTAGTATATGATTGGTGAACAGCTCGAATTTCTCGGATATCTCGAATTTTCGCGCGAAAATGAGTTTCCAAAAACCGGAAACTGCGTCATGGGGCGGAACCGGAAGTCACGTGATCCAAGATGGCCGCCGGGATCCAAGATGGCCGACCGGAACCGGATGTGACGTCATACGCCTGCGCAAAAGCCCCTAATCCACCAATCCACCTGAGAAATGATAAATGATCGGTGCATCTATACTACTATTTTTTAATAAGTCATAACTTTGTTATTCCTTGTCCGATTTCCTTCCGGTTGGTTGCATTGTCTTGGGTAAGACAATGTCTTTTCGATGATGTCCGTTGTGTTGGTCAGTGGTCATCCGGGGCTTGACCACAAAATGACCAATACCTAAATTAGGTCCAATATAGGGTTGTTGTATATCATTAGACAGCTTTTAAGGTCTAGAGGCAGATTCTGGGGGTTTAAGGGTGGTTATGGTCAGTGGTCAGTCAGGACTTGACCCCAAAGTGACCCATTCCAAAAACTAAGGGTGTTAAAGAGCCAAGGACCAATACATAAGGAATATAAGAAGAACTAAGTACGAGACACCATAAAGAGCCCATAAAGAAACATACAAAAGGGTTAGGGGTTAGGGTTAAAGACAGAAGAGAGTTAGGGTTAGAATGAGGCCAGGGTTAAAAATAGAACAAAGGAGAGTTAGGGTTAGAATGAGGCCAGGGTTAAAAATAGAACAAAACATAGGGTTAGAGAAAGATATAGGAAATGACAGGTAGAGTTTGAGTCAGTCTTACGTTAGACACCGAAGAGGAAACATGGATTGCTTTATTTGTGGGAAAATACTTTCCCGAAAAGACCATGTAAAGAGACACATCGAAACAGTTCACAAACATCTTATCGTCATCGACGACCAGATGGACAACATTACACAAGCCATAGCGGACCTGTTTACCAAATACAGTCACCACAGATCCATTAGTATCATGCTGATCGTACAGAACCTGTTTAATAAAAACAAACACCACAGAACCATCAGTCTCAATACCCATTACATGGTCGTATTCAAGAACCCGAGAGACACATCCCAAATCATGACCTTAGGACAACAGATGTTCCCCGGAAGATCCAAGTACTTTCTTGAATCCTACGAAGCCGCAGTCAGGAAACCCCACGGATACATGTTGATCGACATGAGGCAGGACACCCCGGAAATCTTACGTTTAAGAACTAATATTTTTCCTGGAGAAGAGCAAATAGCAATGGTAGATATGTAACCTCCGAAGATTGCAAATTAGATATAGTTGTACAAGATTGTAGCTTAGCAATAAAAAATTGAAACTGATACTTTCATTGTGGTATTTAGTGCCCTAGCTAAAGAGTATTACCCCCCCCCCCTAAGAACTACCAATTTCAATTCCAATTACGTCCGATTTAAAATGCTGCTTATAAGCAGCCCCAATCCCCCCCATTTTTAATTCCCCCCCCCATTTTACCCCCAAAACCCCCATTTTACCCCAAAAAACCCCAAAACCCCCATTTTACCCCAAAAACCCCCATTTTACCCCAAAATTACCCATTTTACCCCCCCCCCCCCGAATTCACCCCCTAATTTACACCAAACAACTTTCTAATGCAAATACAATTGAGCAGATGTTCAAATTTAAATATTCCAATACGATTTGAAAAGGCATCGGACCATAATACAATATCAGATTTTCAAGTGACAATCAGATGACACTAGTAAAAAGGAAGAATACGTAAAATGATAGACATACGGTGAAGGTAAACACATGAATACTAAGAGAGGGCGAAACAAAAAGTCGCAGGACGAAAGGACCATGAAACAGGAGCCCATTAAGGGCGATACAAAAGTCTAAGGACTAAAAGAGACAGCAGACAAGAGCCCATAAAGGGCGAATCTTACAAAAGAAAAAGAAATAGGGTTAGGGTTGACGTTAGGGCTAATTGTTAGGGTTAGGACTAAGGGTTATGGATAGAGTCAGTAGAGCCCATAAAGGGCAAAACAAGAGTACAAGGACGAAAAGAGACAGCATACAAGAGCCCATAAAGGGTGAAACTTACAAAGAAAAAAGGTGTTAGGGGAAAGGTTTGGGGTAAGGGCTAATTGTTAGGGTTAGGACTAAGGGTTATGGATAGAGTCAGTAGAGCCCATAAAGGGTAAAACAAGAGTACAAGGACGAAAAGAGACAGCATACAAGAGCCCATAAAGGGTGAAACTTACAAAGAAAAAGGTGTTAGGGAAAAGGTGTGAGACAAGAGCCCATAAAGGGCGAAATATAAAAAAAACCCAAAAGGGTTAGGGGTAGGTTTGGGGTAAGGGTTAGGGCTAGGAGTTAGGGTTAGGGCTAAGGGTTAGGGGTAAGATTAGAAATCATCGTTCCGCATGACTGCACATGACTTTACTGCTAGAGGTTTGGAGGTGACAGGTGTCGCCAAGATCGTCAAAACGACTTAACATAGGAGTCTATGGGAAATTAAAAGTACATTTTGGTCTAGAGTGACGCCCTTTACTACTCCAATTGCACTAGTAATAGTAATGCCACGATAGTTAGATGGATTTGTTGGGTCATCTGATTTAAAGATAGGGGAAATGTAACCATTTGCCCAAGAATTAGGATAAATTCCAGATTCAAGACACATATTAAATATCTTTTTCAGACAGGGTTGTAGAAATGATTGACTACTTTTTATCATTTCATTGGAAATGAGGTCCATACCACTGGCCTTCCCACTTTTTAATTTTGCAATAGCTTGGTTAATTTCTTTATTTGTTATTTCAAAGTCTAGTTCATTAAAATTTTGGAAATCTTCTCTTTCTGTTATAAGTTTTTCTAGAGTTTTTATTCTATTTTGAAACCTATCATCAACTGATGAATGTAAATTTTCAAAATGTGTAAACCAAGCATCTGGTTCAATGTTGGCTGCACAGTTATCTTTCTTGTGGTCCTTGATATCGTCTATTAGCTTGTTATATTACAATGACAATATCTATGCACGTCCTTGTGAATAGCCTAAAGATTTGAAAAATGAGTTTTCAGAAGCACGAATACTAGCATTTTGTTCCTGCATAAAAAAAAGATCATTGATGCTTTGTTTCAATTTGGAAAATAAAGGTTTGAAATCAAAATTGAAAGACTCTCAATATGAAAATCATATCTTTTCAAAACATTTTTCATGTTTTCATGAGTCCTAGAATTGGACTGCAGTGTATTGAAAAATAATTCATTCACTTTAGAAATTTGATTGAATACATGATTTTTTTTTAGCCAATAGGTAGTCTATTAAGCCCAGAAAGGCAAGCACTGTTAGAAGTTTTTACAGTTAACACCTAAAATTTCTATTATAAACTTAATATGAAATTTCCCATACATAAATGAACTTGCCTTAACGAAATTGGTAGCAAATTTACTGCCCCAAACTTCACTTCCGTGTAATAAAATCGGCAAGACCACAGTGTATTGAAAAATAATTCATTCACTTTTGAAATTTAATTGAATACATGTTGTTTTTTTTTTGCCAATATGTATAATTGTCTATTAAGCCCAGAAAGGCAAGCACTGTTAGAAGTTTTTACAGTTAACACCTAAAATTTCTTTTATAAACTTAATATGAAATTTCCCATACATAGATGAACTTGCTTTAACGAAATTGGTAGCAAATTGACTGCCCCAAACTTCACTTCCGTGTAATAAAATCGGCAAGACCATACCTAAACTGGACCACCTGTTGTTGATCGCTTATCAGCGCTACATGCAACAGAAGTTCAGTTTAGACCATATATTCCAAGGTTTTACAGGGATAGTTTAACCCTAAAGTTTTTTTTATTTATTCTTCTTGCTTTATCTTGTAGTGCATGATTAAAAAATATAGTTTTAGAGGGAATTTCGGAGCAGCCAGCGACTTAAAAATATAGTTTTAGAGGGAATTTCGGAGCAGCCAGCGACTTAAAAATATAGTTTTAGAGGGAATGTCGGAGCAGCCAGCGATTTGTGATTATATATTTAACATAATGCCCGTTAGATAGCCTCTCAATATCTTTCGATACATTTTCTTAGTAAGTTAAAAGTATGAAGGATGTTCGCTAAGAACTAAATATCGTTTATGAAAACATAATAGGTATAGGTAAAAATGATAGGTTGGTAATCTCGTTATCATGATAGTTGACGTTGAAATTTTGACAGGAAAAGGTTTTCTGCAGACTTTTGCATAATCTTAGCATTAGCACTTATTACTTTTTAGCTTTAAAAACCATAGTCTCATGACAAAATATGATTTAATGAAACTTTGTTAACCTGCATGTTCTATGCAACATTTTAAAGATGTGATCGAATAATGAAAACAGCCTGATATGGGGGGGGGGGGTAGGTGGTTCGTGGGAAAAAATTGTAACCTTACAATTACGGTAAAACCACAAAGGTCTCTCTGGTAAAACCAGATGATAAAAAGAAAATGACAGACATTTCAAACTAGAACTACTAATAAACTAACTCTAACCCTATCCCAAACTAGACTAATGAGCATCCTGAAAGTTTATATACAAAAGTCAGTAATTACTATTTCATGTAGCTCTATGCGAGCTTTAAACTCGAGATAGGCCGCTATAATCCCCTTGACCGGGGGGGTCGCGAAATTCGAACTAAAATGGCCGGAAAAATTCTAAGAATGTCCAGCTTAAAGAATCTTTTTATGATAAAACAGAAGAGAATGGATTGGTTCAAGGATACATATTTTTAAGAGTTGGTTAGGGTACGTTAACCCTTATAGAAATTTGCAAAAAACCCTTTTTCTGTGTCCGCAACTAAAATCATGATTATAAAATGAATATACAATCCATCATGGTTTCTCTTTATTCTTGATCATCTCTTTGTTTGTTTTGTCTTTTTAAAATGGCAACCCGTCTTTAGATATCTTAAACTTATTTAATCAAAATCATGAATAAGAAGTTGCGATGTTGGTCGTGTTGTTTGAGTTTAGTTTTTGTGCTTTGTCTGGGAAATTGATAGGGGAAAGGTTTGGCCCAAAAAACTAGTTTAACCCCGCCACATATTATAGGTGCCAGTCCTAAGCCAGGAATCTTTGACAAAGCTTTCGTTTGTACTTGTCATTTTGATGTTTTCTGTTCCTTGTTTAAGAAGGGGGTCTATCTGTGACTATTTCAGGGCTGGATTTGAATTATATGCATTTTATTTAGACCATGGACCAATTGCAGAACCGCGAACAGCACCTAATGGCTTCGTTGAAGGCTGCTGGCGGTTGTCCATTGTGGTTTTTCTGATTTGCCGCTTAATTGTGGGCTGTGTCCCGTACACCTATTCCACATCTCATTTTTTTTCTATCATAAATTTCAACCTAGATTGGATGTCATATAAATATTTCACAGATGATCGACGCAATTATGTTAACCTTATAAAAAGTTTCCCAAGGAAATCAATTATCTTTTTATTCTACTCATAAAAATCTCTTCTCTTTCATTAAAAGTAATTGCATCTTAGTAATGAACTTCTCACTCAGATCAATAGACACATAAAACTCGTCGGCCTTGGGTTAACAAGTGATATCGCGAGTTACCAAAATTACTCGACAGGTCATAATGAGACTTTTATCATCGAAATGGTATCACTGGCGACAAATAAAATCAATCATTGCATTTTGACTGATATATAAATACACCATAACCTAGACCAATATCAACATGATCTTTTTTTAATTTAGAATTTAGAACACGAAGCATTTTAATGATTATCAAATTAATCTCCGACGGTTGTTGCTACGTATAAACAATAGGCTTACTTATAGTACAACCAGACATTTAATCTTGTTCAAATTAAAAGGACGAATTTCAAATCGAAAGGATCTATATCGCTGGTAATCTGATTTTTCTTTGTTTAATGGAATGGGGGTTCGAAACTCTCAAGAAACTCCAATGATACAAGGTGATCTTTTATTTATTTTTCTTTTCAATGTCCCTATATGTTCATATCGGAAGAATATATAAGCGACGTATTTGATCAGTTCGATCCTATAGATTTATGTTAAATGTCTCAAAACAAACAATAAAAGTTTCACTGCTGGATCTTTGTTTGGTTCATGTAAATGTTGGAAAGTCGCCGAATTCTGCCTGCTGAGAAATTTGAAGAAAGTGTGTTATCAAAACACAATAATTAGGAATTAATACCTTAAAGAGAGAAAAATCTATATCAACATGATGGATGTGTGAAATACGTGCTACATAAATCTGGATGGTGGAATAACAACCAGAGAATGAAAATTTGGAGTTAGCAAATACTGTGGAGTAATTTCTTCAAAAGAATACTTTTTGTGAAAGCGTTATTCTTCCTATGTGAAAGCTTGTAGTACATTTCGAAGTTTCTTTGCTAATAATTCCCGGATTATAGTTTATCATTAATCTGTAAACAACAAACATAATATAATGGTAAGTGCAGTAAAATTATCTTAGATAATCAACTGTCTTTAAAGATGTATAAAGAATTATCCGTATAATTTATTGTACTGTTTCTATATGTACATGTATATGGTTGCAGATTCATGTGTTCACTACTACGTGTCCCCCTTGATATCTTATGTACCTAATAAAGCTTAAGGCCAATCAAAGAACTAAAATTCAAGGGCATTTATGCATTTTACTATCATGTTAACATTTTCTCAAGTTGCGTATCAGTTATATAAATCTTTATTTTGCAAAATACACCCATATGGGTCAAAGCAAAAACAAAAACATGTAAAATACAAAACATATACAGAAAACAACAGAGTATACAGAACATTAACATATGGAGTTATAGCTTTGAGAACATTTTGACCAATGTGGACCCTATTTTCGAAGTACCAGTGACTGCTTTATAAAGTCGCATACAGTTCTATATCGGGATTCATGTTTTGATTTAGATTTAATTTATTAAACAATTGACATTGATTGCAACGCTTTTTAGACTATCTAGAATATGTCGTTGCATATAACGAAACACTGTATCTACTCTCACAATTTCAACGGAAGTATTAAGAAATAAACAAAACAAAAGTGCGTTCTCTTTAGGTTGAATACTATCGTTCTTGGGAATTTGGTTTTTATAATTGGTCGTTTTCCTTTTTCTTTTCTCAGCGCATCGGGCGTGTTATAGCAAGCATGAGCTGCTTAACCTTCCTGAGCACATGAGTTTACTTTCGTTACGACTTGAGTTCGCGTTGTTGATTGCTTTTCAGATGTTTTGGTATTTATGTGTTTTATGTTGTTTGTTGTTTTGTCAGGTTCTCGTTGGTGTTGACTGGTTTTGTCTTGGCCCTTTCCGACTTATGACGTTCGATTTTCCAATTGGTACGTCTGCGTCTTTTCTCCGTTCTATGCATCCATATTTATCAATTTCTCGTGAACATTCGGTACTTTATATTTTATTTGACTTTTAGAATGGAAAATAAACAATAAAAAAAGGTTGATTAAAATACAAATATAATCTTATTTAAACATTAAAAAATCAATTAATGGACATCAGAATTTAATTTAAACTACAAATAGTATACTATAAGCATACTGCAAGTCATTGTTCTTTGTGATAAATTACTGATACCTTGGATATTGTCTAAGTTAATAGGAAGTTCATTGGCTTTTTATACTCAACACATTCCAGATTTGTTACAATTATATTTTATGTCGATAAACCTTTTAAAGCTAGCTGGTTGAGTTGAAATTTTATGGGGATCCTTGTGAATTATTTATCAAACCAACTTGGATAAGATAAAATCACTTGTAAAAATGCACAGGCTTAAATTTTATAAAACTAAATTACACCGTCTAAAGTGTTCTTTAAATATGGATAGGTACTTCATGAACTTGCCCTGATTTCATTTTATTTAACTCACCCTATACCTGCCATGTATATTTTGATTGAATGCTACTTTCAGATGAAGCAAGCACTTTTAAAAGATTTATTAAAAGACAACAAAATTACTTTTAGCAGTTATAAGATATATAGTGTTAAGCATTTTTCAATCTTTTTGGTAAAGCACCTCTAATGAGTCTTGTTTAGATAAAACGCTCGTCAGGCGTAGCCAATTTTTTTTTCTGGAACTTTGTTGTATTTTTTATACATACATTTTCGTCTGTCCAAACTTTGACCAAGAACCCCCCTTTTTAAGCTTGACATGCATGGTTTTAGGGGTTTTATTCACCTTACAAATAACTATAGTGCATTGTAAAGAACTTTTAGTCAATATAACCAGTAGACTTACGCGCGTCAATCATAAGAATCATCATGCCCAAATGCCGGAGCACCTGAGTAAGAATCAGGCCAAAATGCCGGAGCACCCGATTAAGAATCAGGCCCAAATGCCGAAGCACCCGAGTAAGAATCAGGCCCAAAATGCCGGAGCACCTGAGTAAAAATCAGGCCAAAATGTTGGAGCACCCGAGTAAGAATCAGGCCCAAATGACAGAGTACCTAAGTAAGAATCAGGCCAAAATGCCAGAGTACCCGAGTAAGAATCATGCCAAAATAACTGAGCAACTGAGTAAAAAACATGCCTAAATGCCTGAGCACCTGAGTAAGAGTCAGGCCCAAATGCCAGAGCACCCGAGTAAGAGTCAGGCCCAAATGCCAGAGTACCTGAGAAGGAATCAGGCCCAAATGCCAGAGCACCTGAGTAAGAATCAGGCCCAAATGCCGAAGCACCTGAGTAAGAATCAGGCCCTAATGCCACAGTACCCGAAAAAAAGTGAGGCCAAAATGCCGGAACACCTGAGTGCTGTTTTCCGTTGTGATTTTTTGAATTGCTGTTTGTTTATGTTTGTTGTGTCGCGTACACTTATTACACATCTCATTATCGTTTTTAAGAGTCAGGCACCTGAGTAAAAATCAGACCCAAATGCCTGAGAACCTGAGTAAGAATCATGCCCAAATGCAAGAGCACCCGAGTAAGAATCAGGCCCAAAATGCCGGAGCACCTGAGTAAAAATCAGGCCTAAATGCTGGAGCACCCGAGTAAGAATCAGACCCAAATGCCAGAGTACCTGAGTAAGAATCAGGCCCAAATGCCAGAGTACCCGTGTAAGAGTCAGGCCCAAATGCCAGAGTACCTGAGTAAGAATCAGGCCCAAATGCCAGAGCACCTGAGTAAGAATCAGGCCCAAATGCCGAGGCACCTGAGTAAGAATCAGGCCCAAATGCCGAAGCACCTGAGTAAGAATCAGGCCCAAATGTCGGAGCATCCGAGTAAGAATCAGGCCCAAATGCCAGAGCACCTGCGTAAGATTCAGGCCCACATGTCGGAGCATCCGAGTAAGAATCAGGCCCAAATGCCAGAGCACCTGAGTAAGAATCAGGCCCAAATGCCGGAGCACCTGAATTAGAATCAGGCCCAAATGCCGGAGCACCTGAGTAAGATTCAGGCCCAAATGTCGGAGCACCTGAGTAAGAATCATGCCCAAATGCAAGAGCACCCGAGTAAGAATCAGGCCCAAAATGCCGGAGCACCTGAGTAAAAATCAGGCCTAAATACCGGAGCATCCGAGTAAGAATCAGGCCCAAATGCCAAAGCACCCGAGTAAGAATCAGGCCCAAATGCCGGAGCACCTGAATTAGAATCAGGCCACAATTCCGGAGCACCTGAGTAAGATTTTGACCCAAATGCCGGAGCACCTGAGAAAGAATCAGGCCAAAATGCTAGAGCACCTGAGTAAGAATCTGGCCCAAATGCCGTAGCACCTGCGTAAGATTCAGGCCCAAATGTCGGAGCATCCGAGTAAGAATCAGGCCCAAATGCCAGAGCACCTGCGTAAGATTCAGGCCCACATGTCGGAGCATCCGAGTAAGAATCAGGCCCAAATGCCAGAGCACCTGAGTAAGAATCAGGCCCAAATGCCGGAGCACCTGAATTAGAATCAGGCCCAAATGCCGGAGCACCTGAGTAAGATTCAGGCCCAAATGTCGGAGCACCTGAGTAAGAATCAGGCCCATATGCCGGAGTACCCGAGTAAGAATCAAGCCTAAATGCCGGAGCATCCGAGTAAGAATCAGGCCAAAATGCCAGAGCACCTGAGAAAGAATCAGGCCAAAATGCCAGAGCACCTGAGTAAGATTCAGGCCTAAATGTTGGAGCACCTGCGTAAGAATCAGGCCCAAATGCCAGAGCACCTGAGTAAGAATCAGACCCAAATGCCGGAACATCCGAGTAAGAGTCAGGCCTAAATTCCAGAGCATCCGAGTAAGATTCAGGCCCAAATGCCGAAGCACATGAGTAAGAATTAGACCCAAATGCCGGAGCACCTGAGTAAGATTCAGCCCCAAATGCTGGAACACCTCAGTTTTCTCTTGTAACGACTTGAGTTGATGACTATAGCGTGGTTGTGTTTGTGAGCATTGCATGTTCTGTTTCTTTCTGCTGTTCTCGTTTGAATGTCACAATTCAAATGTAATTTTCAACATCTTTAGAATTGGTTATAGTTTTCAGTTAGTTGCATTAAACACAATATAAATTTTTCGGCTTGAAGCAAGAACATTATTTTATACCTTTAGACAAAACAGGATCTTTATCCCTTTACTTAACCACTTTTCATGAATACAATTATTTAAATGTACCATATTCAACGGACTATATTGCATGTATTTTCTCTAAGTCGATGCATTGGTATTTATTTTACTTTTTAATCCTTTCTAATATATATTTTCATACCTGTTTATAAAAAAGATATACAATAAGATTTATTACCCAAATCTCAATCAGAACCCTTTTTCATAGGCGTTGTCTTGGAACAGAAAACATAAAGAAAATACTATTTCTAATTTTGAATTTAACATAAAAAGCCATTTTAAATTGTTCATTTTAAAAGAGAAATATTAATTATTAATTTCATAAACGATACGTATTTTAATATTTTTAATAAAGTGACAGAAAAATCCCCTTACAACAGATAATTAATAGGTACGAATATAATTTTTACTTAGCACTTATAGATATATTATTGACAATGGGGGTATTGAGAGAGATTTCCATTGAATAGTTCTGTTTTTCTTTTGTTAATCATTGTTCCTATTAAAGATCAAGCCTTTTAAAGGGTCTTTAGTTTTCCATTCATCCATAGAATAAGACATATTTTCTGTCATAACTTGCAGTTGTTTGGTCTATTTTGGGTCCTACTAAAACACAGGATAACATACAAGTGATAGGAATTTAATAATTCAGTAAATATTTGTTTTAAGAGGCCCAGGTGGAATAATCGATTGATTTTTATTGAAAACTGATATTTTACCTGCCTAAATCGATTTAAGTGTGTATTTCATTAAGAGGTCATTTGAATCCAATATCTTGAGAGCTGAAAGGAAGTTCTATTTGTTTTGGAGCTAATTGAAGGACAAAAGTTCTCGATAGGATTTTGTCATGGTAAAGACTTAGGACATACTTGAACTTAGGTATAGTAAATTATTTGGTTTGTTGTTATCAATACAACTCGTTGTTTCTAGGCTAAGCTTAGCTTAAGACATTGTTTCATTTCTGTAGTAGAGATTCAGATTTTGATAAATGGTCGCGAGCACTTCTTTTCCATGTCTTCTAAATTGATTCATGTGATGTGAAGTATAGTCAGTTAATTGAAATGCTTATAAATGACAACGATATTATTAAATCTAGGCAAAAGGATAGGCAGTTCAAACAATACACAGGGTCCAAAACAGAGGCTGCTTAAAATCTGCCTAGCTAGTGCTTGTTAACGCAAAACGATGTGATTATGTATCCCTTGTCCGTAAGTCCCATGTTTTGACTTAAACTAATGTATTTTGTTATGGCTAAGGAATACTTGGTGAATCAAGTAAAATAGAATTCTAAAAGGAATGATAATCAAAATTAGTCTTAAATTATTCACAAGTTGTTATTTGACAGCAACAAAGGGAAAAAGAAGGATAAAATGTATGACATTTTTACCCTAACTACCAAAACATAAAAGACATAAAAGAACAATTCAAAAACCCTAACCAGAAAATATCAAACTAGCACTAAGTAAACCAGAAACACGTCAAGTTCCCTTAGGGAAGAAGAAAAGTGCTATTATTAGGATACCGTATTTATTAAACATATATACGCTTTAACTTTATGAAAAGAAATTCTGGTTATAATTTAGCTGTTTATTTTAATTGATCGTTTCATATGGAAACTGATAACGAAATAAGTTGAAAATTTGAATGGAAGGATATAAATGTACCATTATCATGCATTAACATCGCCTACTGAATTATGATTTGATAAAGAACATGCATTTGGATTTGTCTTTGTGATCTATGCAAATGGTAAATTTATTCAGATTCTTTTAAAGTTCAATTGAATCAAATTTCCGATTTAAATGACTGAATGAAATGGTTGTATTGATATTTTTCCTGACTACAGGGGTTTAATTGTTTACACTTAACGGTTTGTGGTAGTTTGTTGATATTTTATCAATCTGAACAAATATTGTTGTCATCCCCCATTGGAAAGGTTTACCATTAAAATGCTTGTTTGCCATGGTTCCAATCTTTGACTAACTACTGCCTGCCTATATATGGTGGCGTGGTCCATACATACAACTGATTGTTTGTTATGAATCCAATCTATTTTTTATCTATGGTGTTCCATACACTGTCGATGTTGATGTGGTCGTCATGAATCTAATGTGATAGTCTACAGCTTTTCATAAGAATGCATCTTAATTATAATTTGGTTCCCCATTTTGGATTTTTTTTATTTTATTGTTCGATGCTATTTATAATCATATAGGTTTTGGCTTTTTCAATAATTTTGGTAGAGCGCCTTTGATGAGTCTTGAATAGAGGAAACTCACGTCAGGCGTAGCAAAATTTATTGTCTGAGACTTTGTTGTCATACTTATGTCTGTTGGTGTTGCTGTGGTTGCCGATGTAAAAAAAAATCCAATATATGGTACCTAGTCTATGTCTCCATTAACATGTAATTCATACTAATATCTGTTAATGATGTCGTGGTCGCACTATAATGTTTGTCATAATCCTAGCCTATACATGAAGTTATCTATGATTTTCTAGGTTAGGGTTGTCTAGGTTTTACTTATTTGTGCTACTGAGAGAGGTGTGTTCGTAATATTTCTGAAATCACAAATGTGCGCCTCAAATGAGCTTCTATAAGTTACTTGTCATACCCAAAAGTGGTTTAAAGGAGGAACAAAAATAACAAAAGCCGATGAATTCGATCTGTAGTAAAACATTAATAGTTTTCATCAGGGTAAGGGGAAATTCAATATAATGTTGCATATTTTATTTATCTTTTCAGGAGATCACAGGTTATTCCCTGTTTCATCGTCCTGTGCCGTTGTCTTCCCCTTACTACCCGTGTGATGATGCTAAAACAACCGAGGGCGTGTGACAAGGAAAATACATTCTCAAAATGTAGAGGCCATGTAAGTTCTACTAATGGAATATCTCGAGTACAATTCTGAATCCAATCTTCATCGACAAGATACTTTCGAGACTGATCCGAGGTTCACGAACCGATCAAAGAGTGGAAGTGTGCGGAGGGGAAATTTGTCACTCCCGATAATCGGTCCACGTAACTTCACCAGAAATAGATCGGCAGAAAGAAGTCCCACAACCACACGACAACGACTGCGACGAGAGGCGAATGATAGACTCTCTCCTGAGGAAATTGGCAGGAAATCGGCCCCTATTAATAAATCGCATACAAAAGTTTTACTTGGGAACATTAGAGAAGTGTCTAATGAAAAAACTAGTGCTAAAAACAGTACTATAGTTGTAAAACCACGACAGAAAACCGGAAGTGAAAAGCAGACGACAAAGAGAAAAGACGATTCGAAAAGTGTAGATAGTGGAGATTCTTCAAAGGAAAATATACATACAATTCAGAAGAAAGAAAGTCCATCAAAAGCATCGATTTTGTCGAAAATAAACAATTCTCAAAACGTTTCAAACGAAAAAAGATCCGAACCAAAGCCGAAGGTAACCTCTCCGCCAACAAGAAACGACTCTGCAGACAAAAAGAACAAATTGATAGAGACAAACAGGAAGCAATCAGCAGGATCAAAGAACAAATCAAAAGATTCAATAAAAAATCAATCCACGGACTTAAAGAACAAAACTATAGATACAAAGAAAGTAGACAATACAAAAACAGGAGAAAAAAACGAGAAAAAGTCTGAGACAAAACCTCAAAGCAAAGTTATTTCAAAAAGTGACAATTCTATTGGCCAAAATAGGCCTCAACAGGACAAAGACAAATTTACCAATAATTCAAACAATGACGTAAAGTCTAAGGTGACGAAACCTGAAGTCAAACAACCAACACCGTCACAAGGTTACAATACAAAGGGAGACAATTTGCAATCAAAGCCGGAAAAATTAATTCCATCTAAAACAGTGCAAAGGAGAGAAAAACTAAGAGATAAATTGACAAGCACACCTATTAGTGATTTTTCCGGCAATAATAAGCCTACTAAAGGGACTAAATCTGTTGTTCACGTTAAAGAAATTCAGAGTGAAAATACAAAACTAAAAGCGAATATAACAACAACTCCGCATAAAGTTATTGCTAAATCAAAAGAGGCACCAGAAAAAGATGTTAAACCTAATGTTCTAGGTACAAACGTACAGAAAGAACAACAATATGCTTTACAAAACAAAAAAGTCAGTGCAATAACTGAAAGTGTAGTATCTGCAGATAAAAAGGACGACGTGAAAAAGAATAAGTTGAAACACATCAATACTTATCGGGAAATTGTCGAAAAAGAACCAAACCGAGATCGACAGGAGACACATAAATATCTTCAAAGTAAACAACCAGTGTCGAAAGTTGAACGGAAACCGTCAATAGAATCAATTGAATCAGGATTTGCTTCATCTAGGAAAAGTAAGGAATCGATCTCAGTTTTAGCGGAAGTTGAGACGGAAGTAAGCAAACCGCCACAAAATACACAGCTTGATAGACCATATAGTGACAAAAGTTACAGCTCTAGTCGCGTGGCTAGCGAAAAGAGAAAAGAAGCAATTGATAGAAATCCTTATGGTCAAGTGATACACGAACTATCTGGTGATTATAAGCCACCAAAATTCATGGAACCTGCCTCACAAAGAAGACCTGGATCGGAGAGAATGACGGAAACATACGAATCAATATACGAGGAGAGGCGTACGCTTCTCCAGGCGGAGGTGACGTATAAAAAGCGTATAAAACAACTGGAGGAGGAAATGAATCAGTTTCTGAAAACAATCGACGATCTTCGATCTGAAAACAAAGCGCTGAGGACTAAAATTGATACGCTAGAAAACTCGAGCGGCCAAGGCAATGGCATGGATGTAGAACAGTTTAAACTCACAATCAAAGATTTAGAAACACAGAATAAAGCAATAGGAGCAAAGCTAGACCAGACGGAAGCAGAATTAGAAAAACTTAAACCAGAGCGAAATAAACTGGTTGCCGAAAGTGATAAAATAACCACGAAACTAGTCGAGGTTCAATCAAAGTACGATTCCGTCTCTGACGAGCTAGATAAACTAAAGAAAGGGCATGAAAATATGACAGCTAAATTAGAAAAAGAAATCAATAAATTGCAAACTGATTTACGCAATGAACAGACAGAACGACAAAAGCTTAGTGACGAGAACACTATATTGAAAACGGACAAAGATGTTTTAAAGGACGAAATTGTAGCACTAAGGTCTATAAACAAAAACTTGGAGGCGATGAACGAAGAATTGAAAAACGAAAATCCGACGGAGTTACCGTCTAGCGAAAAAATGGAGCTCAAATCTCAAATAATCAAGCTGCAAACGGAGAACCAGAGTTTGAATGAAGAAAACATCAAGCTTAAAGCAGAAAGTCTAAAGCAAGTCAAAACCATCCACGATTTAGAAAAGACGGCGAAATCTTTCGAGTCCAGTATAACGGCGGTAGAATCTTCCAAACTCACGGAAATTCAAGATTTAAAGAACGAAAATGCAAAACTATTGGCCGAAATTAAGGAAATGAAGGAAACATATTCCGAAGCTGATAGCAAAATCAAATCGTTAGAAGCGGAAAATAAAACTTTGGACGAAAGCTTAAATCAAAAGAAAGGAGAAATTACCGAACTGCTGTCTGCAATGAAAGATGACGAGATTTCAGACGAAATCCAGAACTTGAAAACAGAAAACAAAAGACTTCTAACAATCGTCGAAGAACACAACAAGAAGACAGAAGATTCATCAAAACATTTAGAGGAAATTAAAATAGAAAAAGACAAATTCGAAGCGGAGAAAAACAAACTTTCGCAAAAAATTAACGAATTGTTAGAAATCAACCAGGTGCAAAAGAAACAAATAGCGGAAGTGCAAACCAGCCTAGATTCCGCAAAGAGGGAGGTCGAATCAAATAACGAAAAGTTAAAACACATTGAAAAGTACGAAATTGAATTGACAGAAATTAATACAAAGCTTAAACAAACAGAAGACGAACGCGATAAACTTATTAAACAGAAACAAGAAGAAATTGAAGAATTGAAACTGAAAATGGACAGAAGTAATGCAGATCATAAGGAAAAGATGGACGCCTTGAAAATGGACTACGAAAAAGAAATAGACGAACTGAAGAAACAAATCGAATTTCTACAGAAGGAAATCGATGCTTTGAGAGAACTGAAAGCCGTAGAGAGTGAACTTCTAGAAACAAAGGACGAGTTGATGACCGTCAAAGAGAAATATTCAAAGATGGTGGCCGAACTGGAAGAAAAGTCGGAAATTGAACAAAAGAACTTCCAGTTGAATGTTCGAATAAACCAGATGAACAATACAATAAAACAGTTGGAGCGCGATCAGAAAGATTGGCTTGTCAAAAAGCAACACTTTGAAGAAATTGAAGAAAACAACAAAAAAATACAAGAGGAAAATATGTCGCTCAAGCATCGCGGAGGTGTTCGAAAGGTAACTAAAACAATCGATAAACAATTAGAGGTGCTAGAACGAAAACAAAAAGACGCTGAAACAAGAGTGAAACAACTGGAAGGCTGGGTTGGGGATTTATATGACGACGATCGTGATAAAGCAACATACGTAGGTAGTCTTTCCTCCCATAAGCCTACTCCCAGCAAGAAGAAACCTTTCACAAAAGCTCCAACTAAACAGCCTATTACAACGATTAGGGTCGAGAATGATAGACCCCGGAGTCTGGAACATGTCATCATCAAAGAAAAGGACATGTATTCCGAGAAGTCAGAAAGGTCTGACAAATTATCGCACAGTTCTACCCCGAACCTCCCAGCCATTCATCCTGATACACGACTGACTTTCGGACTAGGATATAGTCAGATACACAGGAGTCGTATTAAAGCGGCTCAGAAATACAGAAAGTAACATAGCAGCCGGATTAAAACGGCTCAGAAACATAGAAAGTAACAAACAAAGGAGCCGGATTTAAACGGCTCAGAGATTTGCAATATTTATTATAATGCTTAATATGAAGCGCGTCTGTGATATAAAGGTCCTCTACACATTTTTGTACAATGTATTTGTGTCAAATGTATTGTCAAACCCAGAACATGTGTTCAGACATATGTAATTATAATTACTTTTTACAGAATATATTAAACATAAGAATTGTTAATTTTAGTAAAAAGAAAATACAATGGGATGTTGAATTCATACACACTTAGATAACCCATGGATGAGTCATAAGTACATGTATAGGTAAAACCAAAACTACTGGACTGGTATGATCAATCCAATATGTCCAAAAAGGAAAGACAAAATAAGGCAAAGACATTTCGGAGAAAAAATGCAATTATGAATCCAGCAGCCAACCCAAGAATTTCTCAACAGTTTGACAAACCACCGATACGTTATTTGAAATAATACAGTTCATGTGACATGCATTTACCTTTAAACTAATTACACAAGGTGCCAGACACAATTTAAAACTTGTTTGCCTGCAAATTGAAAGTTTTTTTTGAAGTTTTCTTTAAAAACACTTTGAAGTCAGGATTTATCTCGATTGGACTCGATTGCTCTAGCTGAAAGATTTTTATTCAAGAAATACCCCCCTCAAAAAAGGCATAGCAATAAATCAAATTCAAACTCAAAAACAAAAACTGCAACAACATGAACAAAGCTCCAAACGAGTAATTTCTAACAGCAACAGACACGTGTTTCGTTTAAAAAAAAACACTTGAATATAGCTATAACTGGCCAAAACAAACTTGATAATAAAGAGCACAGTATAAAAGCTGACAGAATATATCGAGCAGGCTGCCAATACAAATTTTTACTGACAAGAAATACTGCATGGTGTAACCTGTTGTTCTACAAATTTTTATTTACTGACAAGAAATACTGCATGGTACCTGTTGTTCTACTGAGTCAATTAATAATGAAAAAAGCAAAAAGAGGTGTAAATTGGGCCACCGAATGTCAAAAGTCCGAAAAAGCAGACAAAACCAACGATCGAAAACAGCATGAAAATCACAAAACATAAAAAACACAAATAGCAATAAAGAAAGATAACTCGAGTCGTATCGAGAATGAACTCGGTGCTGCGGAAGTTTTGGCAACTCCTGCTTGCTATAAAACACCCGTCACAATGCCAACAGTCGATTCAGCGTGACAAAACATTAAACACGAAAAACTGAATATCAATAAACAACGACAAATCAAGTCGTAACGAGAATGAACTCCGGTATTGCGGAAGAGTTAGCAACACAACCGCATTCGCAATGACAATAGTCAATTCAGCGTGTCAAAAGACAAACAAAACCCTATGACAAACCAACATCTGCACACATCTGAAAGATAGAAATCCCATACAAAAATCAAAGCGCTCAAGCGTTTAAAGGCAACAAAATATATAAGTACTATAATAGATTTATTTTCTGTAGAAGTATATTGTTCAAAATGTTTGCGAAATAATTTTGGTGAGCAAAGAAATGCAGGTCTCAAAGTTAATGAACACAATCGCACATGCAAGACAGGTATCGTGTACAAACGGTACATATATCGATTGAAACACCCCTTCGATTAAAATGCACTCGTTCCATTGGGTATTGAATTTTTAATGAACCAGCCAGAATATTAATCCTTGCATTGACCAATCAAATAAGAGAAATATTTATACAAACCAATGAAGTAATAGATGAAAGGATCTCATCTAACCAAATAGTTGGTCATGTAAAATGCAAAGGAATAAATAAAACGTGTGCCGGTCATATAAAATGCCAATAAGATACAGATTTATAAAAGTGTGTTTCATGTTAACAAATATTGAAAAGACAAGTCATATAAAACATAAAACATTTTTCCCAGACTGGATGCAGGAAGACCAGTCCGTCTAGACTGAAAAAAAATATATACATCGATTTCCTTTATTAGAGGTTCACGTTTAAACTAAAATTGCTAACAAGGTTATGCTGTTCCACGAATTGTGACCACTCATTACGTGAAATTTTACGGAACTCGTAGACAAATACGGAATTTCATAATCCTTGATGAGTACATACATGTATGTGGGTTTGTTATAAAATTTTTGTTTTGTCCTGCTTTTCTAAATCTGGTTATCTAAATTGATCGTTTCAAACACGCCATGTGTGGTGCATCAAGAAGAAACTGCATGCGTTCCCGCCAGGAGCAGTGAGTCTACTTCCGTTACTTCTTGAGTTTACTCCCGTTACTTCTTGAGTTAACTTCCGTTACTTCTTGAGTTTATTTCCGTTACTTCTTGAGTTAACTTCCGTTTTTTTCTGAGTTTACTTCCGTTACTTCTTGAGTTTACTCCCGTTACTTCTTGAGTTTACTTACGTTACTTCTTGAGTTTACTTCCGTTCCTTCTTGAGTTAACTTCCGTTACTTCTTGAGTTTACTCCCGTTACTTCTTGAGCTCTTGAGTTTACTCCCGTTACTTCTTGAGTTTACTTCCGTTACTTCTTGAGTTTACTCCCGTTACTTCTTGAGTTTACTCCCGTTACTTCTTGAGTTTACTCCCGTTACTTTTTGAGTTTACCCCCGTTACTTGCTGAGTATACTTCCATTACTTCTTGGGTTTACTCCCGTTACTTCTTGAGTTTACTTCCGTTACTTCTTGAGTTTACTTCCGTTACTTCTCGAGTTTACTCTCGTTACTTCTTCAATTGATTTGCGTTACTTCTTAAGTTTACTTCCGTTACTTCTTGAGTTTACTTTGTTACTTCTTGAGTTTACTTCCGTTATTTCTTGAGTTTACTTCCGTTACTTCTTGAATTACTCCCGTTACTTCTTGAGTTTTCTTCCGTTACTTCTTGAGTTTACTTCCGTTACTTTCTTAGTTTACTTCCGTTACTTCTTGAGTTTACTCCCGTTACTTCTTGAGTTTACTTCCGTTACTTCAGTTTACTTCCGTTACTTCTTGAGTTTACTTCCGTTACTTCTTGAGTTTACTTCCGTTACATGTTGATTTTACTTCCGTAACTTCTTGAGTTTACTTCCGTTACTTCTTGTGTTTACATCCATTACATTTTGAGTTTACTTCCGTTACTTCTTGGGTTTACTTCCGTTACTTCTTGAGTTTACTCCCGTTACCTGCCGAGGTTGCATTGCTGAGTGCAGTCTGGGTGTTTTGACGTGATTTCATGTTGTCTGTTTCTTTGTGGTTTAGCTTGTGTCGACTGATTTCGTCTATGCGTTTTTATATTTTTTGGACATATATTTTTAAAGGTGATTACAAAGTAAACTTCTCAATACAAATAAGAAAAATCATAGAAGAATAGAATGAACAACAAAGTATCAAGGCAACAAATAATGATACGACCAGCTAAAATTTTCATAATCGTTTAACCCGAAAGATATATAAATGCCAAATACTAAATCAACCCGAAGAACACAAACAACAAAACCACTATAAGGAGTTTAAACTATTACTGAGATCAAGCTATGCCCGAAGTAGGAAAACTAGTACTGGGATCAACTAAATAAAGGTAATAACAAAACTACTGAACTTGAATGATCAATATCATAGTTCAGACAAAATGACAAAAACGAATCAGTCATACCGGAGAATGGATGGATCGCAATGGTCCTAAGCTATACCCGAGGTGGGAAAACTATTACTGAGATCAAGCTATGCCCGAAGTAGGTAGAAAAACTATTACTGAGATCAAACTATGCCTGGAGTCGGAAAACCCTTATAAAGTTAATACTAGTAGACAATTTTACAATCTATACAACCTATTACTGAGATCAAGCTATGCCTGAGGTCGGAAAAACCTTACAAAGTTTAAACAATTTTACAATCTATAGAAACTATTACTGAGATCAAGCTATTCCTGATGTCTGAAAAAAACCTTTTAAATTTTAGACTATTTTACAATTCATACGAACAATTTCATAGCTTTGGTGTATCAATACAAAAGTGTTAATACCGGAGAAGGCTCACTTTGGTGAAATAAGAAACCACCAGCAGCGCAAAACATCATGGATGTTAGAATCTAAATTACAACCAAGTTCTATGGAAAAATTTTGCTACTTAGGGACCGACCATTTAACTTGAGCTATACAAAATAATGCTTATAATCCAAAAATGTTTGGTCGTAACGCCTTTAAAAAATGAATTTCTTTTCGGCGCTTTGCACGGAATTTTGAACAAATAAAAAATCTAAAAGCACCCTGTACGAGTTAAATTGTCCTTCCCTCCAATTGTGCTTTCTTCTATAAATATTCACGATCAACTTATCATAGGCTTTCTTCCCCTACAAAATGAAAATGCAAATTATTGAATGTGAAGAGCGCAGAACAATAATACAATAAAACCAAAAAATGGCGAAGTGGAACCAGATAGTTTATTTTTTAAAGATTATATTTATTTACAAAGTACAAGATACACTAGTAACTATTAGACCCTGTTTTATAGTACACATCAAAACAATGCGTTACATTTGCGAAGTTAACGTATAAGGATGTACTGTGCCATGTATGCAGCAATAACTTGTCGATAATCCATAGTTCTCTTGCTTTCTGATCAATATGTCGAGTTATTAGAGAGTTTTACTACCCATTAACTTCAGGAGAAGAATTCTGCGTACTGTTCTATCAAAATAGAAACAAAAACATTTTTAGGAAAAAGTCACATTTCTAGCAGCTAAAAATTGCTAATATGTAAAGCATTTGAAACGTTTGGTTCACAGGCGTTTGGGTCCAGGATTTTATTTTATTATAAATAACGTGTATATAAAAATTTTCATCTCGTCTATAGAAAATTTTAATACACGTTATTTATAATAAAATAAAATCCTGGATAGACGAGATGAAAATTTCTATATACACGTTATTTATAATAAAATAAAATCCTGGACCCAAACGCCTGTGGTTTGGTTTGTAATATGAAATACTATTCTGTTACAATTGGAGTGTAGTTCTTATGTTCATGCTATAGTCTGTGTTAACTTTCGAAATGAGAAAACGTTAAAAGGCTGGTACCAATATTCGATATGTACGAAAGACCGGTAGTGCCATCGGTTCTGTCACATTTCTCGATTGATGCGAGAAATTTCTCATTTCCAAGTTGACATTTCGCACTTCCAAGTTCACATTTCTCAGTTCCAAGTTGACATTTCGCACTTCCAAGTTGACATTTCTCAGTTTTGAGTTGAAATTTCTCAGTTTGAAGTTGACATTTTTCAATTCCAAGTTGACATTTCTCAATTCCAAGTTAACTTTTCGCAGTTCCAAGTTGACTTTTCGCACTTCCAAGTTGACATTTCTCAGTTCGCACTTCGATGTTGACATTTCTCAGTTCCAACTTGTAAGTGTGAAATGTCAACTTGGAACTGAGAAATGTCAACTTGGAAGTGAAAAATGTCAACTTGGAAGTGAAAAATGTCAACTTGGAAGTGCGAAATGTAAACTTGGAACTGAGAAATTTCAACTTGGAAGTGCGAAATGTCAACTTGAAAATGAGAAATTTCTCGCATCAATCGAAAAATGTGACAAAACCAATGGCACTACCGGTCTTTCGTAGATATGACCCATTGTGAACAAAGGTCGTTTATCTAAAAGTGAAAATGAGGACAAATCCTATAGTTTTTTAGGCAATTACATACACATGTCAGTGGTTGGTGATTTCTTCAGGATACATTAGTTTACCACATCGACTGCTTTGTTAAAGAAAGATTGTTCGGAAAAACGACTAATACGAAGAAGAAGAAAAACATATGTGTTAGGAAGGACGATTGACACAACGGCAAACCCATGTGTGTTAGAAAGGACGATTGACACGAAGAAAAACCCATGTGTGTTAGGGAGGACAATTGATATGAAGAAAAACCCATGTGTGTTAGAAAGGACAATTGACACGAAGAAAAACCCATGTGTGTTAGGGAGGACAATTGATATGAAGAAAAACCCTCTCACCTTTGTTGCAGCAACACCATACATTTTAAACTAGAACATGTTTCCCTGTAATTTTATTTTCAGATATTTTTCAACAATAAGACCGCCTTTGGTTTTAAACAAAAACTTTTCGCTTTTAACAATATATCTGCATTGGCAAGCCATCTTATAATTTATATTTAAAATTACAAATACCAAAATGCGGGTATGAACGGTTAATTTGGATATGCTATATATCGATATTTCAAGGAGTTACCTCTCATCAGTATCATTTAAGTCAAAATATTGGAAGGTCAAATCCAAAACTGTTGAAAACGAAAAGTACTCAAAACTAAAACGTTCGAACAAGGAAGCCAAATCCAGCACCGAGGATGTCGACCATGTGCATTACTAGGAAAGAAACCTGGTGTTTTAAACAATTTTGAATTTTAAAAACGGAAATTTCAGAGACAAAAATACTAGAAATTTTATGGTTAATCGTGTCAGACAAGTCTGACTACCAGGCTTGTGATTACCCTCGGGGACCTCTGGTCCACCAGCAGCGGTTATCGCCCAGTGATTTCAAAATTAAAAGTTACCTGAAGGATCATCTTCATTAACATTGCCATGGTAACCATTGCCGCCAGACCTGCCGCTCCACCAATCACAAACATACTTATAGAATCAGTAAACTTAACTAAAAGAATGATACGTATATAACATTAAGAAATAGCTTCTGAATCTTAAAACGCCAATCGTAGCAATATGTATTGTCTGGAACTGTATTGTTATTTTGATTTTTAACACTCATGGTGGTTAGAGATGTTAGTACAGTTTTATCTCCCGAGGACGGCCTAATGCGGCATTAACACTTATTTTGTTGAACAACATATCAAAGCTTTGAAACTATCCATGTAAATTTCCAAATTGTCCATACAATAAGGTTTTCATTCCCCAGGCCAAGGTTGGTCTTAGCTATAATTTTGGTTTATAGTTCAGCAGTTGGTTTATTGTTTTATACTCTCTATATTCGTTTTGTTGTTGACAAGTTTTCAGCAAAAGGTATAAAAGATAGGTTGGCAATAAGTTTGAGTAATATAACACATATAATTGCAGTGATACCAACACAGTGGATACCAAGCATCATTTCGCTTTTTTTTTTCGAGATAATGAATCATTGATTTGTACAACTTTTTATATATCGGTGTAACAAAAAGAAACTAAACATGTTCAGTATTACAACTAGAAAATATGGTTCCATTATGACAAGAAAATCATGAATTTTGTGCGATTTTAACATTTCAACAAGGTTCAAGACGAATATACAACGTTAAGCGGCCGGCGTCTTATCTGTGTGTCATCTATTAAAGCTCACCAGAGGTAACCAAGCCTAAAGTTGTAAGCATAAAGTGGACTACTCGTAGTAGATGTTAACGAAGAGCACAGTATAAAAACCAAGTTCAAGTTAATAAAAGCACACCCTCCAAGGTTTCATGTATTGTAGTACACATGATCGATATTTTTACAACGACCTTTCTGTTTATAAAAAATATATGGATAAATGAATAAAAGCGATAAATACACACTGGAATTATGCATAAAGTATACATGATTATCAACAAACGCGCTTCCTCGCTTTGTTACTTTTAATAAAAGAAAGATAAAATGTAAAAACATAACACTTTACATTTCTGAAAGAGCTCTTCGTTTCCGTCGTCATCTATATTAACATCATCATCACCACTATTCAATGTGTTATCAATAATTTGGTCTTCTCGTTGGTCTGGTAAATCCCTGATGGCCGTTTGGACGTTATTAGCCACAGTGGATAGAAGTTGTTTTGACCTTTCTAGTCTTAGCAACAAATCCTCTGTGACATTTCCATTCGCAGCTGTAAAAGAAAACATAAAAAATTATAATTCTTTTATTTGTAAAAGTGACATTAACGTTCGTTATACAATTTGGAATTTTTAGGAAATGATTTAATGCAAAATAATCATAACATTAAAGATTTCTGATGCATTTAACTGAAATATGCACGAACCAGACATAAAAAGAACGAAGGTGTCTGTTTGGATTTTTTAATCTTGAAAGAACCTGAACTTTTTTCGTTTGTATGAATGCAGTTTTATGCTAATTCATGACATATTCTAATACAATTGATATTAACACCAAAATCGAAAGATACCCTAATCCCAGAAAAGGATTTTGGATTTTTATGTTCACAAACAAATTCGAGGTAATTTTCAACAAAATACAGCTTCCAAACCTCTTGTAAACGCAACTTCGTAACTGATGATGTCATTACTAATTGGGTCACCAGTAAACCAATCATCTTCGTCGAGGAAGTACATGGCGAAGGTCATACATGTTCCGGTCTCTAGGATTAAACCAAAGCCATCACATTCAAAACCGTACGCTATTTGTTGATGACATAAGTTCTCACATTCCTCTTTAGAAGCCGTAGTGCTTGATATAACTTTTGCATTAGGGTTAGTTGAGAAAGAATGACCTTCTCGTTTTAATTCCAGAAAATAGTACTCTTTGTCTGAAACAAAGAACCTCATATTATGCATGTTTATTAGCGGCAATAATAAAAATATCAGGCATCACCTCTATTTCCTTTCATCATTTGTCTCAATTACTACTCTACTATTATGCTAATAAAATTTATAGATTATTCCGGTTACCAGTACTTTCAGTACATTGATTCTGAGTTGTTTTATGACATCAGACAACAAACCAAATGTCAGCCTTAATTTCTAGTCTTTAATAGACCAGAATGTTTGGTACAATAAAGACACTTCGGTATGTGACGATGTATTCGGTATGCATAACCTTAACTGCTGCTTTTGGACCGGTGAATTTTCTGACACGAATTTACCAATTGATGTTATTACTATTTTGACAATGAAATTTCTGATTGTTAAATTTAAATCGCTTAAAACACCAGGTTTATTTCCTTGTACTGCACATGATCGATATCCTCGGCGCTGGATTTGGTTTTCCTGTTCAAACTGTTTTGAGTTTGGGTACTTTTCATTCAATACTTTTGTTTTCGACCTTCCAATGTTTTAACTTTAATGCTGCTGATTCGAAGAGGCTATTCCTTGAAATATGCATGGACATTATAATCAAAATATCCATTTTATATACGTTTTTGGTATTTATATCTTATCTATATGCCTTTTTTTACCCGCTGCTGGTAAAATTTAAAAATTAAGGCGAAAACAGCACATAAACATATACCGAAGAAAGCAATAACATATAAAACGGCATATACTCTGATTTATTCTTAAGGTAGATAGCTTAAAGTGGATGGGGTGTGTATCACTGCGCACTTTTTTTCACATCTATCACTATCAAAATTGCAAATTTTGTTATGCTTGCTAGTTTAATTGTTTTCTTTTTGATAAAGTAAACATCCAAATATATCTTTACCAAACAAGGGACATAAATACACCTTATTTTCAAATTTCAATATTTCCCCGTACTTTGTTTTAATATGATAGGAAAATCAATATTTTCAATTTTTTTTAAATAATTTTGATCGTGAACTTTTGTTTTTTTAGTACGGAAGCCCTGGAGGGAGTTAAGAGTTAGGAGTAAGGAGTTACAACTTACTTCTTAGCACTTATTTCTTATGACTTGGTGTTTTTTTTAATACTTTTTTCAGGTCTAGATTTTGCAACTTGGGAGGGGGGTTGCTACATTGGAACAATATCGACTTTTTGCTTGAGCTCACGTACAATAAAGTTTACGCGTAGTCTTTAGGCACTTTTCTCTGAAGCTGAAATAAAACGATCATACGACCTTAATTTATACTGTTGTGCCAACACTCGTACACAAGTATAGCCCTAGCCTTTCAAATGATACTAAAAATAAAAATAGAAGGATATGGAGTAGGCATGAATGATACATGTTGATATGAACAAAAGCAAAAGAGACAGAATCTATATATCTTCCCAACAATGATAGAACTTACACCTACAAATGTTTGGTCATTCCTACAGCGGGAGTCGAATCCATGCTGAAATATATATTAGAGTTGTGACTATGTATATGGCGTCTTAGACCACCTTTCCAGCAAGCTTTAGGCTCTATAAAAAGCAGCTCTTGCTGATCAAATTTTGCTTTCTCGTAAATTAGAACTCTATTTTTTTTTTATTTTTCTTTGCGTATAAAAATTCTGACCTCACTATACAAATATTTCCTCATACAGACGAGTATGAATTTTACTATTTGTGGATTGTGGATATGTGACACTATCTAAAACAGCAGTGCACAAGTCAGGTATTCTTATAAAAACTTATAATAAAACCTTTTTTTCAATACAAAGTGTTGTTAAATACGTTAAACACTATATTTTTATTAATTATCGGTAACGGTTTCGTAAAAATCTTAATTTTTTATGAGGACAGTGAACCTCTGGGAGCCACCCGTTTTTTTTTTTAACTGCTTGCGAGGAAGCGGGGATACCCCCTAAAATATGCCTCTCAATCGACAATTCAACGAAAATATCAACATTAATTGAGACATATTTGTTATTACTTATTTCTTATTTGTTATTACTTACTTGTTATTTCTTATTACTTATTTATCATTTATTATTAGTAACTTCTTATTACTTATTCTTTATTACTTATTACTTATTTGTTATTACTTATTACTTATTTGTTATTACTTACAACTAATTTGTTATTACTTAATACTTATTTGTTATTACTTATTTGTATAAAGTACTAACAAATATTAAGTTTGATAGGTCGATTCTAAGTATATTTTAAGCAGTACCCCCGCGTCTTGCATCCGGATCAAAGACGACCAGCCCTTTTTTGCCAGGCTCGCTGTTCTGATAAAAAGATCATAGATTTTAGCGAAAAGTTTCCGATGATTAATAAAAATAAAATGCTAAGCAACAATTAGTATTGAAGAAATGATTTTATTTTTATTTTCTATAAGTATACGTGTGTATTTTAGATAGTTTTCATACCCAAATAAGGATTAGGGCTTTTGTTTATGTTGACCCCTGCAGTTAAGCAAAGTGCCGTATTTCCCCTCATTTAATGTTACATGTGTCTATACATGTATCAAAAGTAATACTCGTCTGTATATATAAATAGTTGTACACTGTCAAAAAATAGATAAAAAAATATATTCCTAGGTCCAGATCCTAACGCTTGTTCATTTTATTTACGAGAAAATATCATTTGATCACCAAAAGCCTATAGCAACCTAATAAGGTGGTCCAAGACGCCATATACATAGTCACAACTGCTGCTGACAGTATTCTCGTAGATATTTCAGCATGAGTTCAACTCCTGCTGTAGGAATGACCAAAGTTTAACATTTGTAGTTGTAAGTTCTATCATTGTTGGGAAGATATACCGGTATAAGTTCTGTTTCTTTTGCTTTTGTTCATATCAACATGTACGGACGGATTCTGTGTCATTCATGTCTACTCCATATCCTTCTATTTTTATTTTTAGTATCATTTGAAAAGCTAGGGCTATACTTGTGTACGAGTGTTGGCACAACAGTATAAATTAAGGTCGTATGATCGTTTTATTTTCAGCTTCAGAGAAAAGTGCCTAAAGACTACGCGTAAACTTTAATGTACGTGAGATCAAGCAAAAAGTCGATATTGTTCCAATGTAGCAACCCCCCTCCCAAGTTGCAAAATCTAGACCTGAAAAAAGTATTAAAAAAAACACCAAGTCATATGAAATAAGTGCTAAGAAGTAAGTTGTAACTCCTTACTCCTAACTCTTAACTCAAAATGTCCCTCCAGGGCTTCCGTATTTTAGTATACTTAAAAGTCTACGAAAAACAAAGATTTCCACAAATAAAAAAAATCAATGGAGTAGATTTTTTTAAATAAACGAAATGTGAATTTTCCCCATTGATTGTATATAAAAAGTACTATAACATGCACTTTTCAAAGAAAATTCTATAAAATTATGATGGTGAACTTTGAATTTTATTATCGAGATTTAAAACCATTCTAGGGGTAAGTGTCATACAAAGGATGGGTTGCGATAAGACCCCTTAACAGCCCAACATGAAAGTCAAAAATAAAAATAGATAAATTATTCCATAGAATGTCTTGTTTGAAAGGTAGAAATTTATATTTGTTGAAAATATTCGTCTGTAGTATAAAAAACTCATTTTATTTTTTAGTAAACGGTGCTTGAAAGGAATCTTCTCAAATGATTTTATACATCGTGCCTATGGAAAAGTGATCAAATTAAGTGATATATATCTTTCCCGGAAGTATAGTCTTTTGCGCGGAACCAGATTCATATTTTGTTTAAAAAAATTGTATTACTAAAACACATTTTTGTTGAAAGTTTCAAGCTGGTTCCACTTGCAAGACATACTGAAATATCAAAAAGACTTTAATTTTTAATCCCGTAGTCAGTAGTTTAAAAATATCTGGGTTATTTTTGTTTTTTTTAAGATTAGTCATTATTTTTAATTCAAAATTATTGTTCAAAGTAATGTTAATATACCAGGAACCTTGAATAGAATTGGCAAACACTGTCTTCAAGTATATTTGTACAAAAATTTGAATGAAATGAATAGTCTACCGTGAAATTTTCCTTACATCAAGATTGAATTTTCATTCAAAATGGGTCAATTTTGAACACGATTTTCCAACGTGTGTGTATGCAAAAGTAGTAAAGAGTATTCTTTTATAACAGTACAACCATTAAGCTACAAACTAAGGTAAATAGTAACTGGTTTGGAAATATTTTTTATTATTCGCCTTTAGATGGGCCAAAATATGGCCTTATCGCAATCTATCCTTTTAGAACATTATTTCAAAAATTTTGCAGACACCCCATCTACCATAATAGTAATTGACTTGTTTAATTTACACAGCTGTTTGTCAGAGATACTCCTTCTATGCTCATATTGAAGAGTTGTAAGAAGCAAAATAATCATCGTTTAAATGAAATCTGTTTTATCCGATCATAGAAAAAGTAAACAAGTTTCAAGCAGGTGTTTCTACTCACGGCGATTTGTTT
Organism: Arcuatula senhousia; assembly: GCA_963971305.1. NCBI lineage: Eukaryota > Metazoa > Mollusca > Bivalvia > Mytilida > Mytilidae > Arcuatula > Arcuatula senhousia. The sequence continues at coordinate 67,737,236 of OZ020307.1, read as the reverse complement.
TAAGCTTTGCATTTAGATAATTTATCAAAACACATTTATTAACCAGATCCATCAAAAAATGAAGTCAACTTTTTATACAGACAAGACTTGCTACAGAAAGTTGTGTCTAGATCATCATACTGAAAGTTGACGATATAACTGTATGATTAATACAGAAAGCTTTACATCTACTGCTTTATTTGTATATAACTGTATGAGCAATACACAGAAAGATATATTTGTATATAACTGTATGAGCAATACACAGAAAGCTTAACATCTACTGCTTTATTTGTATATACCTGTATAAACAATACACAGAAAGATATATTTGTATATAATTTTATGAGCAATACACAGAAAGCTATAAATCTCTGATATATACTCTTCAAAAAAAGTTACGCATAGATAGAAAAATCCACGTAGGTTTAATGCAAATCGAAACAATTTCAAAACGTTATTGCCGAGCTATTCTGCAACCGATTTTCACGAAATAAAATCCAGTAGAAAGAAAACAAAATAAAAATTGTTTGATTAATTTTGACCAAAATCCTAACTTCAATGGTTTTAAAGAGATTGTGAGTAGAACACGACTAATGTTTTTCACGAAACATTTTGCATTGATGTAAACGGGAAATTGAATCGTAAAATGAACACTTGAGTTCTACTTGCAATATCTTAAAAAGCAGCGATGGTACGATTTTACTCAAAATTAAACAAACAATCTATATTTTGTTTTCTTTTTACTGGATTTTATTTCGTGAAAATCGGTTGCAAAACAGCTCGGCAATAATGTTTTGAAATTGTTTCGATTTGGATTAAACGTACGGGGAATTTTCTATCATGCGTAACTTTTTTTGACGAGTATATTTGTATTAGCTGAACATTTGTAGGCCTCTAAACTTTCAAAAGAGTAATAACTTTATGGTAAAAAGAAACCATGCATAGAATTGAGCAACTCAATTTAGTTCTATATCTGAAATTCACCTAAATCAGAAGGTCTTGTGCAGATAAAGTTGGTTTTATATTCTGTGCACGATGCAGTGGACCAAAATATTCCTTCCACTCTGACAGTAATAACCACACAGATGTCTATCTCTTCTTCATCCGTCAGATCAGTTGGTGGCCAATCCTGGTAGCCATTTACCCACTTCAGTGTTTTATACCCACTCCATGTCATAACAAAATCACTGGAAAAAACCGTGATATATATTTACCCATTTTAATGTTATGTAACAATTCCATACCATACTACAATCATAAAAAAAACGTTACTGATATCCATTTACCCATTTCAATCGTTTGAATCTACAAAAAAGGATAACAAAATCACAGATAAACACAACACGGTAGAAAGATAACTACGATACTAGAGAAAACAAACCTACCATTCATTATATGAATGTGCACTCATCATTTCTTCTTTTCGATACTAAAATTTCTAAATTTAATAGTATCCGTTTGGAATGTTATTTAATAACTTATGCATGTCAATTATATGAAGGTGCATTCATCATCTTTTCATTTTGTTACTATAAAATTAAATGTTTCTCAAAATTTACCACCCAGAAGACCACATTCGGCATTATATAAAATTAACATACAATAATAGAGGACTTGACTTCATAAATATATCTAGTATATTTATGGATCCTAAAAATCAAGATCTCAATTCACCTTATTTTTTTTATACTGAACTGGCTATTGTATCCTATAAATGTTGAACAAACCGACATGTACATTGTTTTTTACTTATCCACCACTACATATGATGAAGAAGTAGACACCAAAAATTCCTTTGTCATGCGACTGTGCTGAATCTGATTTCATATATCATCCATGTGATCATGGTGTCACCGGTCAACTTTCAATCGTGAATGACCAGAGGTTATGAATTTCATGAAGAAGGGCCAAAATTTCGACCACCCACAAAAATTCATTGGAATTCCTGCCTAAACTGTATCAAAACCCATTCTTTCTTATTGCAAATCTTGGATTAGGAGAGAAAGGACTGACTCAAAATCTGAAGACCATTGCATAAATAAATTTATAACAATAATCCTCTCGGGATTCATCACATTCGCACTAAATTGTATTCTATTCCTCTTTCCAAACTTCACACACTATACAAAGAATGTCTGGAAAATCCAGTGACTGATTTTAAATCCAACCTGTACCGTCTTACAGCCATTGTTCTTGACATTGGATACAACCGATTATTCAAACCAGTCGGTGTTCCAAACGAAAACAACAAGGACAATCGATCTTTCATTTCTCTTCCATTTTTAAAAAAAGGTAATAACAAAATTACCGAACTTGAATGGTCAATCTCATAGTCCAGAGAAAATGACAAAAACGAATCAGTCATACCGGAGAACTGGTGGATCGCAATGGTCCTGACTTGGTACAGGCATTTCAAACGAAATGGTGGGTTAAACCAGGTTTTATGGCGCCAATTCTCCCTCTTTCATTGCGATCTTAGGATCCGGTAATGACCATCGAACACAACATAGTTGTGAGAAACAATAGGGATATTGAGGTGATCATCTCAGTACAGCAGACCAGTCAAACACTAATTAAAACAATTAACTATCATATCTTTTAACTCAATTTTAAACTTTTCTACTAGTGGCATTTAAACAAAGGTTTGGATGCCATAAATTTAGGAAACATTTTACACCATAAATCTGTTTCAGAACATATCCCTCCTTATTTCAAAGACAAAAGTGTTCCCGTCATTTCTTATTCCTATACTTCCATCATTGCACCTAAGGTATTTAACTATAAACAAGTTTTGTGGGATTATTAAATCAACGACCTCAAAGCAAAACCACCACACTGTTCTTGTGACAAATCCCCATTCAAATATAGTTCCTCTGGCCACGTCATTACCGGGGACCTCAACATAGTGGAAAATGAAGAACTTCGCGATGTTTGGGCCAAAGGACCAAACTATCGTGAGCCTAGAGCAATCAACTGGAACCATAATTTCAAAACAATTATAGATTCAGTTGAAGACTATACCAGATAATGGGCCAAAAAAGAACATGAAAAATAAAGCGACGTTCTTTCTGAGTGGGTAAAGTCTGTGAGGTCGTTGGTTTTGAAAAGGATTAACTCTTTGAAAGGCTCGATGAACACCAAGGCAACATCTTTTTCAGTGGCGGTTCCAGGATTTTTGAAAAGGGGGTGGGGGGTCCACGGTAGAAAAGGAGGGGTCAAAAACTATAATTTGATGATTTTTGCCCAAATTTTGCATGAAAATAACATTTTCCGACGAAGGGGGGGGGGTCAAGATCCCCTGGACCCCCCTCTGGATCCGCCATTGTATTTTAAGTGGCGGTTCCAGGATTTTTGAAAAGGTTGGGTCCACGGTAGAAAAGGAGGGGTCCAAAACTATAATTTGATGATTTTTGCCCAAATTTTGCATGAAAATCACATTTTCCGACGAAAGGGGGGGTCCAAATCCGTGGGACCCCCTCTGGATCCGCCATTGTATTTTCAACAACCCTGATGTTGCGAAGAAATTGCCCACCTTACATGACAAGTATGTTGTCGTACCTGCTGAATCAGCGCCTAACAACATCATTTTCGTATGCAAAAGACACTACATGGATTGTTTAACAGCTGAATTAGGGGTTGGTTATAATAACAAAAGCACCACATATACAGGTCCAACACTGTCAAAGGAGGAAATAATCAACAATCACAATTCTGTCATTTCTTCCTTTAGCATTTTTGTTGAGAAAAAAAAACGATGACGTTCCGTCCTTGTATTTGATTCCAAAGTTACATAAAACTCCATACAAGCAAAGATTTATTGCTGGATCATCAACATGTACAACTAAGCCTCTTTTATTTTTGTTAACATCAATATTGACGGCAATAAAATCAAGCCTTCAAAAGTATTTCGATTGTTGCTACTCTAGAAATGTGGATTCTCATAAATTCTAAAGAACTCGATGTTGTGACTTTTTATATCTCATATATCAGAAGGAACTTGAGATTAAGGACACTACAGAATCTAGGAGGTCCGCTTCATTTTTGGATCTATTTCTCGAAATTGACACACAAGGAAGGCTTTGTACAAAGCCCTTTGACAAACGTGATGACTTCAACTTTCCAATAGCTAACTTTCCCTTTCTGTGTAGCAACATTCCGTCCGCTCCAGCATATGGAGTATCACAATTGATTCGATATTCCAGAGAATGTTGGAAGTACAACGACTTCCTTGAAAGAGCTACACGGCTGACAAGCAAATTGTTAACACAGGGGTACGTTGCTCCCAGGATGTTGTCATCACTCAAGAATTTTTACGGATGACATCATGTGCTTGTATATTTCTATCTCTCAGATGAGCACAGATGTTGGTTTGACATAGAGTTTTGTAATGTCATCCTTTCCGGTTTTGACTAACACTAAATCGATCTTTGGCAACGTGACGGGTGTGCTATAGCAAGCAGGAACTGCTTACTCTTCCGGAGCACCTGAGTTCACTCTCGTTTCGACTTGAGTTCACGTTGCTGAATGCGGTTTTGTTGTTTTGTGCGTGTGTGTTTTATGTTGTTATGTGGTTTGTTTTGTTGTGATGATTTTTTGTCTGCCGGTTTTGTCTTTGTCTTTACGGTTTTATGATACTGATTACCCCTTTGGTACACCTTTGCTTCTTTGAACTCAAAATTAGCCAATTTCCAAATTCATTTGTTGATTTTAGACCAAAATTATCAGATATATATCTAAAGACAAACTGCGATGGAAGGAGATAAGCCTTAGACTTTAGAAAGTAAGCAGGAATATGTTCCGTAACATATTTGTGGTGTAGAAAAATTTCCAAGATTTATAACATCTAACCCCTTGTTTAGAAATGGTAGAGAAAGAAAAGAACGACTGTCTTTACTGTTTTCGTGTGGAACAACGATATAACATTATGATTTATCACACTGACTCAGAGCATATCACCTCGTCAAAGTCACGTGATATGACATAAATGCCCGCAAATGTCACGTGATAGAATATATCATCCCGATATTATCACGTGATAAAGCAAAACTTGTATTCAGTATAATCGGGTTTTATATTTACCTCATGTGATACCTTAACTTAACATCCTCTATAACAGGCAGCATGTGTACTAAAGTGCACGGAGGACGACATGACATTTTTATACGAATGTGGCTAAAACACAAGAAACATGAGCGTTTTCTTGTGTCATTCAATTCGACTGCTTGAATAGAACGATTGTTGTATAAAACACTTATAAAATTACAATTTATTATTTGATCTTGATACCACGCACGGAGAGACATTGTAATAAAGAGATTTGTGTGTTTAGGACAACTTACTACTCATCTTGATACCACGGAGATATATTGAACATCAGGAGATCTATGTATTCAGAATATTGATTGGAATTCATCGTAGTCAGCAGGCAGTTCTGCTCCTCGCAATGCCTTCTGGCAGTGTACCAATCTACCTCTTCATAATAAAATTTGTCAATTGTTCCTAAAACAATACCAATAGACTATATGTGTTAATATGAGAAATCAAAACAATTGATCAGTTTTTAGAGGGTGATATTAAAGTCTCAATTTTATCAATAGCAAGCAGACAGAAGTTTACGCCGTTTTTATTTTTGCACTTTTGATGCGCTTTTAAATTATTCCGTTACATAGTATTATAAATTACTTGGTAAAAAATCTAAAAATGGAAAAGCCTTGATCTTCATATTATAAGCACCATAAATTAATAGCTTTGGAAACGGTCCTGACACACAAACATAAATGACGTATTTCATATATATAATAATGGTAATTGACATTTTACAGATATGTACAGTTTTGTACACAAACATAAATGACGTATTACATATATATACACAAACATAAACCGTAAAACAGGCATGTACACAAACATGAATATGTTATTGCAGGGATATGCACAAATATAATCGACTTATGTTGGTGCATATCCCCGTAACACTTCTATGGGCAGCCATTCGGGCAAAAATAAACAAAAATTTTAGAAACAGACAATAAACTTTAAACAGACACAAAAACATAAAAACAGACACCGATTTAAAATAAACAGACAAAAAATACAAAAACAGACCTGAAATTTTTTATAACAGAGAGAAAAAAATACGAAAACAGACTAAAATTTTACAAACAGACAGACAATAATGTAAAACAGACACAAATATACAAAAACAGACATAAAAGTTTACAAACTGACAACTGTAAATAACAGACGTCTTTAAAAACAGACCTAAAAGAGGGCGTGACGATCGGATGTCGGTATTCCTGATCCTGATCGGTAATTAGTGTAACATCAACCCGAAACAGAACCAACGGTTTTAAAACGTAACTTTTTTTTTCTTTTTAAACGGAATGCTTCGAGAAAAATAGATCAATGGTCTTAAATTAAAAAAAAAAGTCACATACGGGGTTTTATAAATGAAAAAATAAATCTTGGATATATAATTTGTGTAACACACATCTTAATGCGATTATAGACCGGCATATAATTTTATTTATTTATACGCTCCCGAAGGGAGCGATAATGGTAGAAATGTCAATATTTTAGTTGTACTATGGGCTGAATTTTCCTTCAACGTCCGGTAAATCACGCTCGATTTCCCGAACTTTCAGCGTCATTTTAACGCTTTTTGCGTTCAAAATTTCGAACGTCATCAAGCGCATATGTGACCCACGAGAAAAGCTAGTTTGTTTTTATTTTCGAATATATTTTTCAGAATAGACATCGCATTAAAAACATTTTCAACAATTATTTATGCTTATAAAAATAATTTTAGATACGTTTTAACTTCGGGAGCGTCACAGGTTGAAAACCTTTCTCATATTATGTTGCCGAAACCGCACTTTTCTACTCAAATCCATATTCTCCTGAATTCCTATTTTTTTGTGGCAGGGTGGAAAAGAGGAATCATAACTAGATGATTTCACCAAAAGACTTATTGTTTCTAATATATTCAAATTGGTTTGAATCTAAAAAGAAAATGAAACGTTTTAATTTTTCAATGAGTCTTAGTCATGATTGGAAAGTACTTAAGAGTTAAATGCAGAAACGTACGTGCAATATCTGTCTAGCGAAAGACCTGTGCTCTTTTAGCGTTCTATTTTGCGTGTTTAAATCGTGTAAACAGCGCCCAGAATGTCATTGTAACTAACGTGAGTCGCATCGACCCCCAATTCCATAAGTATCAATGAAATACATAGAAGAAAGTCAAACTTAAAACCTTAACAATTCAAACCTGAAAGATAAAAAAATATAGTTTACATAACACAATATTCTGAGACATATAGCAAACAAGTAAATCTGTGAGCTTATGCTCACTAGTGAAACCCCCGCTCCCAAAACTAAGCCATGAGTACAAGTTTAAATACCCAATAAACAGGAAGAAGTTGACCGAGGAACATAAAATTGATATACACCATATGGTACTATAGAATAAAGCTGATTACAAAATATCAGACCTCTATCTCATGTAGTTGTTTTGGAAACTGTAACGGAAATTTTGCATTAATGTCAATTATGGGTAAAAACTTAAGTTTTCAGTAAACAGGAAGTAGACTATCTAGTAGCATAAAATCGGTATACACCATATGGCACTATAGGATAAAGCTGTATACAAAATATCAGACCTCTATCTCATGTATTTGCTTAGAGAACTGCACCGGAAGCTTTTTTTCAAACGGATGTACGAACGAACGGACGGACAAGGGTAAAACAGTATTCCCCTCCTCTTTTTTTTCTCAGTTGAAAGGTTTAAAGAGTAAAATGATAAACTTTGGGGTTTTTTTTCCACTGAGATCCTGAATATCGATCAGATCGACACCAGCCTGTTTACTTTCAAATAAGTGTCAAAATAATATATTTTCACTAAATCAAAATATTTTTTTCTTACGATAATGACTTATAGACATTCAAATTGAAAACATTTTTCTGAAATTGTTATTTTAACGGCGACAAATTCAAATTAAATTCTTTCGGTTTTGAAACCCTAGTTCGGGTTCGTATTTCACGAATTACCAACACCCGATCGTCACGCCCACTTTTAGGTCTGTTTTTAAAAACGTCTGTTTGGCTATTTACGGTTGTCTGTTTGTAAACTTTTATGTCTGTTAATGTATTTTAGTGTCTGTTTTACATAATCGTCTGTCTGTTAAAAAAATTTATGTCTGTTTTTTGTATTTGTTTGTCTGTTTATAAAATTTCAAGTCTGTTTTTTGTATTTTTTGTCTGTTTATTTTAAATTGGTGTCTGTTTTTGTGTTTTTGTGTCTGTTTAAAGTTTTTTTGTCTGTTTCTTTAATTTTTGTTAATTTTTGCCCGAATGGCTGCCCATACACTTCATTCATTTTGCATGTACAGACGCATACATGACGTGTTACAGGCATGTACAGACGAAAAAATAACGTATTACAGGCATAAACAGTAGCATGAATGACGTATTACAGGCATGTAGAGAAGCATACATGACGTATTGCAGGAATGTACAGTAGCATAAATGACTTAGTTCAGGCATGTACAGAAGCATAAATGATGTTTTTACTCCAGCGACAAACCTCTAGCAAGTTGATCAGAAAGATCAGGCTGTACGATTGACATCTCTTATCAGCTTAAAAATTTGACTCCCAACTGAGAGACTACATCAGCTTGTAACAAAAATAATATAAAGGTCAGAGAAGTCATTGAAAACTTTAGCAGACGAATTTATCTGTTACAGGTAGTAAAAACAAACAATTTTTTGTGCTATTTACTTTATATTCATTTAATAAATACTAAACTACAAGTTAAAAAGTATTTCTTGACAGAAATGAATTAAAATGAATATTTTAAAGTATTTCACATTGATCATTTTTAAACAATAAATATATATTTGTGTAAAACACACTTGTCAGTTATGCAAAAATGCAATTTGTTGGGAACAAAAATATATTTTTCATAATAAAAATACTATCTTAGGAGTTGCATGTTACTTTTTATATTTGATTAATGATGACACAAAATTATTGAAAGGAGAATTTAAATTGATTAAGAAGCAATCAGAAATTTCAAATTATAGTATATTCAGGGACCAACCATTTAACTTCAAAAAGGGGGATCGGCAATGGCCTTGTTTTGGTAAGACAATCTTTGTACTGAAAGTTTTTTTTTTTTTGTAAAGGTGTTACAACAGAATATTTTATGGCAATATAAGAATTATTTAATATGGCAGATATCCTTCTTTCTTCATCTTTGCTGCAATTTTTTTTCCATCAAATATCTAAAAAAAAAGGTACATATTTGTATGTCTGTACGAATTTCCGTCAAACCTTTTCAGAAACTGAACATGAAAATAATTTGAAACTTGGTAGGGTGGTTTCTCGTGACCAACTGGCCCGTACGAAAAAAAACAATATGGAATCCATATGGAATGCTTATGGAATCCATATGGACAGGTTATGGACAAGGATATCCATATGGATTCATGATTGTCCATATGGATTAAAATATTGTCCATATGGACAAAAAATGTTGTCCATATGGACAAATAAAAAATCCAGAAGGAGAAAGCTAAATCCATATGAACAATATTTTCTTTAAATCTTGCAGACCTGAGTGCACTTGATGATGTCATTTCTGACATCACCAGTTTATGAGCCCATTGAATTGTAAACAGGAACACTGATAAATGTGCGATTATTGCTGGAGTTAAAGATGATTATATTGAAATGTGTTAGTTTGTTCATGTATTTATATATGTAAGTACATTAATTAATGATTTTTTGAGTTTTTCAATCAATTTCAATACCTTTTTATTGACTCAAAAGTTTGAAAGTTGCTAAAACTGTATGAACATCCTAGATAAAAGAAATAGAATGGCAAGTAAATGCCAGTTGATCCATTTGCATACTCTTAATCATCATGCTATTGCAAAGCTACAATAAAGATATTTATATTTTTTTATTCATAATTCAATGTGTTATCATGCAGGATAAATGCAAAAGGCAATTCAACAACAGTTCTAAATTCTAATTTGGCAAAAAAACCGTGCGGGTTCCGGTTGGCGAATAGGCCCGCAGCAGCGCTAAGCTTGTCGGTAAAAGTCCACTAAAGAGCGCTCAGAAACCTGACATCGGGTCAGACCGCTTTGCCCACAAAGCGACTGGGATGTGTGCCCAAGGTGGTTGAATAGGGCAGCCCTGACATCGAGAGATGCGGGGTCGTCAGGTGATAATGCGGAAAACCTGACCGAAAACCGTGTTGGGAAAAATGTCACGTTCCTCGCAGGTTAAAGAACCCTGCTGCAGGTCTCGGTAAGGGTAGGACCCATAGGATCCCCATGCAGGAGGCTAAATTCACGTCCCTACCCATCACCCCTTTTTCCAGTGGCAGTCAAAACTCTCCTTCCCGATTGGCCTTGTGTCCTCATTTCCTCCACTTCATCATCTTTTCATGTTCATACATCACCACTTTCATGTTCATCTCCCGGATATAGCCGAAATCGTGCTGCTTGGGAGTAAAGCAATAACTAACTAACTAACTAATTTGGCAAAGCATGATTGGACAGACATTGTAATGCATTCTCTCCAATGAAAATGTTCATTCATAATGCCAAAGCAACAACCCTTTTATATCTTCGGGCCCCTATCATATAGTTTGGGGCATATATCAGTTGAACCAAATGCCTAATGCACTTTCCTGTCTTTTTCTGCATGGCCAAGAGGTGGTGGTATGCTGATATTGCCTTATTATTAAAACTAAGTTATTTTGACACATAAGTTGGAAAAGACAATACAAATTTTAAGAAACTTCTTTCTTTATAAGGAAGATGAAATAAATCTTAGATCAACAGCATCTCAATGAAGATCAAATTGTACAAATATCCAAAGGAATTATTTTGCACTTTTATCAGCGTCCTTTCGAAATTGAATGTTCTACTCTTTCTATTTTTCATTATTTGATTTTATCACATCTGTCTAAATCAAGTTCTTTAATGTAAAAATATATTTTCAAATTATGTAATTATCAATTTCCATTTATTATTTGAATTAATAAATCAGTGTATAGAAATAACAAAATAAGACATATTCCATGTGTAACAGTTGACCTTATCATGCTAATAATGAGGTCATGATCTTGATCTGTAGCATGCAAGATTTTATCAGCAATTGCTGACAAGTTTATAGGCTCATTTAATTTGTAAAAACAAATAACTAGAAAGTTCACGCCCACAGCTTTGAAAACAAGAGGTTTGTCACTGGAGTATTTTCAGCAATGTACAATAGCATAAATGATGTATTTAAGGCATTTACAGAAGCATACATGACGTATTACAGGCATGTGCAGTAGCATAAATGACGTATTACAGGCATGTACAGAAGAATAAATGACGTATAGCAGGCATGTACAGAAGCATAAATGACGTATAACAGGCATATAAAATAGCACAAATGACGTATTACAGGAATGTACAAAAGCATCAATGACGTATTTCAGGCATGTACAGTAGCCAGAATGACGTATAACAGGCACGTAGAGAAGCATAAATGACATATTACAGGCATGTACAGAAGCATAAATGACGTATTACAGGCATAAACAGTAGTATAAATGACGTACTTCAGGCATGTACAGAAGCATAAATGACGTATTACAGGCATGTACAGACGAATAAATGGCGTATTACAGGAATGTACAGCAGCGTATATGACGTATTACAATCATGTTAAGAAGCATAAATGTCGTATAACAGGCATGCACAGAAGCATAAATGACGTATTACAGGCATGTACAGAAGCATAAATGACGTATTACATGAATGTATAGTAGCATAAATGACGTTTTACAGGCATGCACAGAAGCATAAATGACGTATTACAGGCATGTACAGAAGCATAAATGACGTATTAATGGCATGTTCAGAAGCATAAATGACGTATTACAGGCATGTACAGAAGCATAAGTGACGTATTACATGAATGTACAGTAGCGTATATGACGTATTACAAGCATGTTTAGAAGCATAAATGACGTATTACTGGCATTTTCAGAAGCATACATGACGTATAACAGGAATGTAGAGAAGCATAAATGACGTATTACAGGCATGAAGAGTTGATTAAATAACGTATTACAGGCATGTACAGAAGCATAAATGACGTATTACTGGCTTGTTTAGAAGCATAAATGACGTACAACAGGCATGTAGAGAAGCATAAATGACGTATTACAGGCATGTACAGAAGCATAAATGACGTATTACTGGCTTGTTTAGAAGCATAAATGACGTACAACAGGCATGTAGAGAAGCATAAATAACGTATTACAGGCATGTACAGAAGCATAAGTGACGTATTACATGAATGTACAGTAGCGTATATGACGTATTACAAGCATGTTTAGAAGCATAAATGACGTATTACTGGCATTTTCAGAAGCATACATGACGTATAACAGGAATGTAGAGAAGCATAAATGACGTATTACAGGCATGAAGAGTTGATTAAATAACGTATTACAGGCATGTACAGAAGCATAAATGACGTATTACTGGCTTGTTTAGAAGCATAAAAGACGTACAACAGGCATGTAGGGAAGCATAAATGACGTATTACAGGCATGTACAGAAGCATACATTACGTATTGCAGGCATGTTAAGAAGCATACATGACGTATTACTGGCTTGTTTAGAAGCATAAATGACGTATTACAGGAATGTACAGTAGCATAAATGACGTATTACAGGCATGAAGAGTTGATTAAATGACGTATTACAGGCATGTTCACAAGCATGAATGACGTATTACAGGCATGTACAGTAGCATAAATGACGTATTACAGGCATGTTCAGAAGCATAAATGACGTATTAAAGGCATGTACAGAAGCATAAATGACGTATTACTGGCATTTTCAGAAGCATACATGACGTATAACAGGAATGTAGAGAAGCATAAATGACGTATTACAGGCATGAAGAGTTGATTAAATAACGTATTACAGGCATGTACAGAAGCATAAATGACGTATTACTGGCTTGTTTAGAAGCATAAATGACGTACAACAGGCATGTAGAGAAGCATAAATGACGTATTACAGGCATGAAGAGTTGATTAAATAACGTATTACAGGCATGTACAGAAGCATTAATGACGTATTACGCCATGTACAGTAGCATAAATGACGTATTACAGGCATGTTCAGAAGCATAAATGACGTATTAAAGGCATGTACAGAAGCATAAATGACGTATTACTGGCATTTTCAGAAGCATACATGACGTATAAAAGGAATGTACAGTAGCATAAATGACGTATATCAGACATGTACAGTAGCAAGAATGACGTATAACAGTCATGTAGAGAAGCATGAATTACGTATTACAGGCATGTAAAGTAGCGGGAATGATGTATAACAGGCATGTACAGTAGCATAAATGACGTATTACAGGCATGTAAAGAATAATAAATGACGTATAGCAGGCATGTACAGAAGCATTCATGACGTATTACAGGCATGTTAAGAAGCATAAATGACGTATTACAGGCATGTACTGAAGTATAAATGACGTATTACAGGCATATACAGTAGAATAAATGACGTATTACAGGCATGTAGAGAAGCATAAAATACGTATTACAGGCATGTAGAGAAGCATAAATGATTTACTACAGTCATGTACAGTAGCATAAATGACGTATTACAGGCATTTACAGAAGCATACATGACGTATTGCAGGCATGTACAGTAGCATAAATGACGTATTACAGGCATGTACAGAAGCATAAATGACGTAGTACAGGCATGTACAGCAGCATAAGTGACGTATTACAGGAATGTTCAGAAGCATAAATGTCGTATAACAGGCATGTACAGTAGCAAGAATGACGTATAACAGGCACGTAGAGAAGCATGAATGACATATTACAGGCATGAAGAGTAGATTAAATGACGTATTACAGGCATGTACAGACGAATAAATGACGTATTACAGGCATGTACAGTAGCATACATGACGTATTACATGAATGTATAGTAGCATAAATGACGTTTTACAGGTATGCACAGAAGCATAAATGACGTATTACAGGAATGTACAGTAGCGTATATGACGTATTACAAGCATGTTTAGAACATAAATGTCGTATAACAGGTATTTACTGTAGCATGAATGACGTATTACAGGCATATACAGAAGCATAAATGACGTATTACAGGCATGTACAGGAGAATAAATGACGTATTACTGGCTTGTTAAGAAGCATAAATGACGTATTACAGGACTGTACAGTAACATAAATGACGTATTACAGGCATGAAGAGTTGATTAAATGACGTATTACAGGCATGTTCAGAAGCATAAATGACGTATTACAGGCATGTACAGTAGCAGGAATGACGTATTACAGGCATGTTCAGAAGCATAAATGACGTATTAAAGGCATGCACAGAAGCATAAATGACGTATTACTGGCATTTTCAGAAGCATACATGACGTATAACAGGAATGTACAGTAGCATAAATGACGTATATCAGGCAAGTACAGTAGCAAGAATGACGTATAACAGTCATGTAGAGAAGCATAAATGACGTAAATTAGGCAAGTACAGTAGCAAGAATGACGTATAACAGTCATGTAGAGAAGCATAAATGACGTATTACAGGCATGTAGAGTAGCGGGAATGATGTATTACAGGCATGTACAGTAGCATAAATGACGTATTACAGGCATGTACAGAATAATAAATGACGTATAGCAGGCATGTACAGAAGCATACATTACGTATTGCAGGCATGTTAAGAAGCATAAATGACGTATTACAGGCATGTACTGAAGCATAAATGACGTATTACAGGCATGTACAGTAGAATAAATGACGTATTACAGGCATGTACAGCAGCATAAATGACGTATTACAGGCATGTAGAGAAGCATAAATGACGTATTACAGGCATGTACAGTAGCATAAATGACGTATTACAGGCATTTACAGAAGCATACATGACGTATTGCAGGCATGTACAGTAGCATAAATGACGTACTACAGGCATGTACAGAAGCATACATGACGTTGTACAGGCATGTACAGAAGCATAAGTGACGTATTACAGTAATGTACAGTAGCATATATGACGTATTACAGGCATGTTCAGAAGCATAAATGTCGTATAACAGGCATGTACTGTAGCATGAATGACGTTTAACATGCATGTAATAAAGTGATCGACACACAGTCTAATTCGTCCTCAGCAGCATGGAAGTTATCCATTGGGAACAATGCAGTGCCAGATCTAACACTCGAAGACTTCTTGATTAGATGTATGGTCCAGAAACTGACGTATTACAGGCATGTATAGAAAAATTAATGACGTATAGCAGTCATGTACAGAAGCATAAATGACGTATTACAAGTATGTTCAGAAGCATAAATGACGTTTTACAGGCATGTACAGAAGCATAAATGACGTAATTCAGGCATGTACAGTAGCAAGAATGGCGTATAACAGGCATGTAGAGAAGCATAAATTACTTATTACAGGCATGAAGAGTAGATCAAATGACGTATTACAGGCATGTACAGACGAATAAATGACGTATTTAAGGCATGTACAGAAGCATAAATGACGTATTACAGGCATGTAAAATAGCATACATGACAATAACAGGAATGTACAGTAGCATAAATGACGTATTTTAGGCATGCACAGAAGCATAATTGTCGCATAACAGGTATGTACTGTAGCATGATTGACGTTTTACAGGCATGTACAGAAGCATACATGATGTATTACAGGCATGTACAGTAGCATAAAGGACGTATTAAAGGCATGCACATAAGCATAAATGACGTATTAGCGGCATGTACAGTAGCATATATGACGTATTACAGGCATGTACAGAAGCATAAATGACGTATTACAGGCATGTTCAGAAGCATAAATGATTATTACAGGCATGTACAGAAACATAAATGATTATTACAGGCATGTACAGAAGCATAAATGACGTATTACTGGCATTTTCAGAAGCATAAATGACGTATTACAGGCATGTACACAAGCATAAGTGACGTATTTCAGGAATGTACAATAGCATATATGACGTATTACAGGCATGTTCAGTAGCATAAATGTTGTATAACAGGCATGTACTGTAGCATGAATGACGTATAACAGGCATGTACAGAAGCATAAGTGACCTATTACATGCATGTACAGAAGCATAAATGACGTATTACAGGCATGTACAGAAGCATAAATGACGTACTACAGGCATGTTCAGAAGCATACATGGCGTATTACAGGCATGTACAGAAGCATAAATGACGTACTACAGGCATGTTCAGAAGCATACATGGCGTATTACAGGCATGTACAGTAGCATAAATAACGTTTTTCAGGCATGTACAGAAGCATAAATGACGTATAACGGGCATGTACAGTAGCGTAAAAGACATATTACAGGCATATATAATTTGTACAAGACATTTTACAGACAGTTATTCGAACACAAATGACGTATATAGTCTTTGCACAAACATAAACTACGTACATTTATAGCTGTATGAAAAACGGGTCTGGCACACAAAAATAAACTACTTACCTTTATATCTTAAGGGAAACGGGCCTGGCACACAAACATAAACTACGTACCATTATAGCTGTATGGGAAACGGGCCTGGCACACAAAAATTAACTACGTACCATTATAACTGTATGGGAAACGGGCATGGCACACAAAAAAAACTACGTACCTTTATAGCTGTATGGGAAAAGGGCCTGGCACACAAACATAAATGTTGCATTACAGGCACGTGATTCCCATGTCAATAGGCCACTATATGAGTCAAAAGTGATCGACACACAGTCTAATTCATCCTCAGCAGCAAGGAAGTTATCCATTGGGAACCATGCAGTGCCAGATCTAACACTGGAAGACTTCTTGATTCGATGTATGGTCCAGAAACTGACATATCTAGGTAAAATTCAAAATCTATAAAGGTATAACATAGCATAGAATAATAATAATGTATGCTTAGCCTTCCTAAGCATAGATATTAAAAATTTCGATAAAATCTGGGTACTATCTTTTTTTTTAGGAAAATTCATTGTGTATGCTGCCATCTTAAAAACTTCTGTAAAACGTGTTTAAGTCTACCTTTTTACACAATTGACAAATATTTTTAAGGTGGTTTAAAATCGAACATTATTGTACCATTCCGGCATAGTAAGAATTTAATATTATTAAAATGTTTATATTTAGCTTATACTTAAATAATATGAACATGAATAAAGAAAACGTGTGTATCCGACATTCGTGTCTGCCCTGTTACCGCTATAGGTAAACAACCTACATACAAAGTCTTTCTAAAGCTATAATTAGTTGGTAAAGTATCCAAGATAACAGTTTAATGACAGTTTGACTGTAAATGATGAGCTCAAAGTCTTTTGATTTCGATTTATATTGACTATTGTAATATTTTTGTCGTCATCTTCATAATAATCTGTCCCCTTCTGTACTCACGCACAACAAAAAATTTAATTTATTCATATGCATACTGCGCATTCGAAATTGATGTATTAGAGTATTTCAAAAGAAACAAAATAACTTACTTTATATATAAGTGTTAAAATACCCCACCGTTATCATGATAAAGATTATGAGTGGCGGTTCATGTCACAATACGGATATTTATATAACGATACCCTTTTCCATCATCATACTTCTCGCTTGTATCACAATGCTTACAAGAAGTATAATGACACTTAGTAGAAATATTACGACACTTGTTAAAAGTATTATGGTACTTGTTAAAAGTATCACAATACTTCTTGAAAGTATAATGATACTTTTCGTTAGTATTGTGATACTTCTTAAAAGTATATTGAAACTTTACAGAAGTATCATGATACTTGTATGAAACATCACGATACAACGAAGATACAGATAATTGCTTTAAGTTTAATGACTTTACTCGCAGTATTTGTAGAAAGTATAATGATACTTCTTGAAAGTATAAAATACTTATCGTTAGTTTCGTGATACTTCTTTGAAAGTATAACGATACTTGTTAAAAATATCATGATACTTCTTGAAAGTATAATGGTACTTGTCGTTAGTTTACTTTCAAGAAGTGTCATGATACTTTTAACAAATATAATGATAAGTGCGAGTAAAGTCTTTCGACTTAAAGCAATTATCTGATTCTCCTTTGTATCGTGATGTTTCATACGAGTATCATGATACTTCTGTAACGTATCGTTATACTTTCAAGAAGTATCACGATACTAACCAAAAGTATCCTTATTGTGACATGAACCGCCACTTATAACAAAAACATTATTTTTTTCTGGGGTGCAACATTTTCGGTTTTACTACTAGGGTAGCTATTAAGGGTCTTCAGAACAGATTGAACTTTTTAAGGAAATCTTAAGCTATTTACAGCACAAGCGATATATTATCAAGACAAATAAAGTATAGTAGGACCTATATTAAGACACACCTGATTCTATGAACACGATTTTGTTAGCAATAGTAGACACAACCTACAATATAAACGGCAATTTAAAATCAGTCTACAATGGAAAATAGCCAGCAGCCTTCAATGTGACCAGTGGTCGCTGCTTCCTGTTTTCAATTGGCTCTGGATTGACAATAAACTAGAAATGAAACAAGTACTTTTTTTCGGTACAATTTTGTTCGTTCAAAATGTTTTTTTGAATAAGGAAAAAAACATCCCTTTAGTACCTCTCAACTGACATGTTGGTGAACACTTTTGGTTAAACTATTATTAAATATTGGAAAAGATTTAAGGCCACGTGGAAAGGTGTAGGTGATATAAACCCTAAAACTGGCTGTGCTGCTGAAAAAAAACCGGCAACTAAATAAAGGTAATAACAAAACTACCGAACTTGAATGATCAATCTCATAGTCCAGAGAAAATGACAAAAACGAATCAGTCATACCGGAGAATTGGTGGATCGCAATGGTCCTGACTTGGTACAGGCATTTCAAACGAAATGGTGGGTTAAACCAGGTTTTATGGCGCCAAACGTCCCTCTTCCATTGCGATCTTAGGATCCGGTAATGACCATAGAACACAACATAGTTGTGAGACAGAAAATGACAGAAATAAAAATGAAAACAATATCAGCAATTAAAAAGAATTAATTATATCTAGGTCCTGCTATGTTTATTTAATAAATTCTATATGTAGTCTTTACTGCACACATACTGAAAAATCTATCTAGCCATTTTAAGGTAAAGGTATTTATGAACATTATTGTCAAATGACTCACAAGAGTGGAAAAATAAATCATTTTGGTATTTGTATTTTGAAACCACTTGGTCGATAGCTGGTGGACCAGATGGTCCCCTATGGTAATCAAGAGTCTGCTTGTCAGAATTGTCTGACACCAGGTTTTTTTTCATGTGCTGAACATGAGTCGATATCTCAAGTGCTGGATTTGGCTTCCTTGTTCGAATTTTTCGACTTTGAGTACTTGTCATTCAATATTTTGGTTTTTGGTCTTCCAATCTTTGGATTCTCAATGCTGCTAATAAGAGGTTAGTTACTCCTTGAAATATTGATATGCAGCATAAAAGAGTTAACAATTTTAATACCCATTTTGGTGTTTGTATTTTAAAACCACTGTGTTGATAACCGCTGCTTTTGGACCAGAGATCACCGAGGGTAATCACAAGCCTGATCACACGAATTTACCGTTCCATTTTTAATATATTTTTTGTTATTGAAATTTCCGATTGTTCAATTCAAAATTTTTCAAAACACCAGGTTTCTTTCCTTGTACTGAACATGGTCGATATTCTAGGTGCTGGATTTGGCTTTCATGTTCAAACTGTTTGACTTGGAGCACTTTTCATTCAATACTTTTGTCTTTTGACCTGCCATTGTTTTGGTTCAAATGCTGCTGATGAAAGGTTACTTATTAAAATATCGATATGCAGCATATCAAAATCAACCATTTTTATACACGGTTTTGTATTTTTATTTTGTAAGATTCTATATGAAATCCCCCCTAACCCTAAACATTTCGTTTTTCAAGTTGTTCAACAATAAGTTGAAACATATTTATTTACCCAGGATCGGGGAAGAGCTTAATTTTTCTATAAAACCCTCTCCAATTGCTGTTTGTGAGTTTGGACCAATCGAGCCTAATCTTATTGAACTCTGCAGAAGGGTCTTTAAAGTGCACAGAATTTTTCTCTCCCCATACACGGGACAACCTTTTTTGTCCCTCCCGAAAGACTAGCGTCGTTTCTTGAACCCACCATGGTTAACAATTTAGTTGATAGGACCTTACCCTGATCCTTATCATAACTCCTAACCCTAACCCTAACTTGAAGGACCTGTATGTTTCCACGTTTTCAATCCTTACTTTATCTATTCAACACATCACAGTCTTTCTTATTAATGAATTAACGATCGATCACCCACAACTTAGTATCTAGTAATCTAAGGCCAGCGTCCATTATAAACCTATCCTATGACCTTTCTTGTCCTATAAAATGTCATTTTTATTTGATAAATATGGGATAGATAAGGGAAAATGAACTTTGTTTTCATTCTTATTTAGATACGAAAATTATGTCACACAAGTGTAATAAATGAAAAACAAATGCTCAATGAATTCTTATTACCCTGTTTACTTGAAATGGTAAGCATTTTAAAGTTTGAACTTGACAATGGTAAAAATGAAAAATGACAAAAATGTAATTGTCGTTCTTGGCGATGAGATAATAATGTTGTTTTGTTTTTGGTTTGAATATATACAATTATAAATCGTTATTTTATATTAAAAAAACAGGTCTAACCTATCACTAAATTTACCGTCATTATCAAATGCCTAAATATAGAATATTAAGCAAATCTTACGTGAAATGTAAACCTTGAATTAAATATTTTATATACTACCTAGGTATAAATACAATGTAAACGCATGATAGCACTGGAGCAATGTAATTTCCGTATTAGGTGAATGGTGTGGTCTAAACATATTACTACAAAAACCCATGTACCGATTCGGTAAATCTCGTATACCGAGTCGTGTGTAGATGTGTTTGCGTGAGTATAACATAATGAAACAACCAGTATCACCAGATACCGGACATTATATTGCTTTACGAGAACATATCATGCTTTCAAAATAAGTAGAGTATGTAACGTTATTAAATAATTTCAAATGTGATCAAAATTTAGTCTTCTTTGAAGATGTTTTTTTTTTAATTTTTTTTTACTATTTACTACAAATAAAAGTATTGAACTTTTTTCAAATCTGGTAGATTATTTAGAGAATATTATTCCTTATCAAAATGTCAGGGGCCCTGTATCTATATCATTCTGTTCTTTGAACACCGACCCCTTCTCACGGACAGATATAGACACAGGACCCCTGAAATTGTGAAGATGATCCCGTATATGCTGCAAAAGATAGCATTTATTTTATCGACATCATTAGGTGACAAAAAACAGAAAACAGAAAGCCAATAAATCTTACGCAGGAATGCTATTTTTTCCCATGAGTTTTATGTCTACATAAAATTAATTTATGCGATGAGCTCAATTTGTTTGAAAAATGACAAAAGCGTTTTGCATGACAAATTTGCATTATACATTTGCCTGTGAATGATCTATTTTATGCAAAGTTTTAAGCTCTAGACATTAGAAATAAACTTTAGATACAATTGAAATAAGTTTCGCTAAATTGTTCATCTTTTGAATTTAATATGGATAGAAAATTATGAGATGTGTACGCGACATAGCTCATATAACAAGCTTCAATTTAGACCCACAATGCCTCTCCGCAAAAAACCTACAACAAGGCCAGTAGGTGCTGCTCGCGATTCTGTATTTGGCCCATGGTCTAAATTAAATGTATATAATTCAAATCCAGTCCTGAAATAATCACAGATAGACCCCCTTCTTAACAGGAAACAAAAACCACCAAAAAAGACAAATACAAACAAAAGCTTTGTCAAAAATTCCTGGCATAGTACATGCACATAAAAAATGTGGTGGAGTTAAACTTTTTTAGGTCCAACCTCTCTCCTATCAATATTCCTAGAAATTGCCTTTAAAAGTTAGTTTCATCTATGACCGCAGGATTGATCGTAGATGGTATCATAATGGTAGTTAATTAAATTTTTAAAAAATGCATTGCGTAATTGTGTTTTTAAGTTTTCTTTTTATGACTATAATTTTGAGAGTGCATTTTTGGTGAGAAAAAAAATAAGACAGATATTAATAAATTTAATGAGCCTAATAAAGTAAAAATAAACATAAAAATGCAAAAGAGACATTTGAAATTTGTTTTGATAATTATACACTTGAAAATGAATCGAAGCTTAAAACATAAGATATTGAAAAAGCTAATTATATCGAATAAAGGAAACAATGCAATGTCACCAGTAATGCATATTTAGATCGATGATAGAACTGACAAAATTGCAATTGACGATGACCAAGAATTTGAATTATTAAATAAGAACTTTTGCGAAGTCTCACAACTTGACGACGACATGGCTCCTTTCTCCATTATAGATATGAAAACCCGAAAAAAAATTCTGCAATTTTGATGTAACTGAAAAAAGAAGTTTAAGATATTCTTCAAATCTTATATCCTTATAAAGCCACAAGTCCAGACAAAGTCAGCCATGTAATACTTAAAACCTCACATTATCAATGCTTTTCAATAAATCATTACAACAGGGTGTGAATTCAGCATCATGGAAACTTAGTCATGTTATTTTTATGTTTAAAAAAGAGGCTCCCAGGAGCCTGTTTCACTCACCTGGCTTCAATGACATTGTAACAATATTTAAAATTGACAACAGCCCGTCATGACATGAAACTATTGGAAAGCTCTATAAAGCTGAGCATTTAAGCAAACAAATGAGGGACAAAATCTCCTATGGTACACAATCTATCACGTATAATCCACTACATTAGCATTTAAGGGGCCATAAATCCTGTAACGGTCATCTGACAATTTTGGCTAAATTGACTATTTATCTGAACATTAAGCATGCAAAACCCTTTCCCTATATTTTATGGTTCACAATCTACAATTCAAAAACCTCTATTTTGGGGCTTAAGTGGCCATAACCTCTATAAAGGGTCATCTAACAATTTTATCTGATGGACAATTTTGTAGATCTTAATTAGCTGCTGAACAATCCTTTTTATTATCTTTTATCGTTCATAAACTTTAAGGTTGAAGCCACTATTTTGGGTGTTTAAGAGGCCATAACCCCAATAAGGGGTAATCTAACAAAATCAACCTTATGGAAAAGTTTATAGTTCTCAATTACCTGAACATTTAAGCAAGCAAAACTTTTTCTCTATCAACTATTGTTCACAATCTATAAGGCATAAACCACTATTTTTGGTTTTAAAGGAATAATAACTCCTATAAGGGGCTATCTGACAGTTTAAATAATGGACAACTTTGTAAAGCTCTAGTAGCTGAACATTTTAGCAAGCAAAACATATTTCCTATCTTCTATCGTCATCTTGTCTGCTGTCAAAAAAGGTCAACAAGCATACTGCGACACTATTTATAGTCGTACAAGAATTAACTATATGTGGATTTTGAAGAACTCAAAAGATATGTTAGATCATTTTAAATCTAGAATTTTTTTGTTTTGGGTTATAATTCTACATTCTTTTCCAAAACATCTTTCAAAGATAAAATTTGTTACACACTGGAACAAGTTTGCAGTATGCTTGATTTCCTCATTGGCCACACATTTGTCACCTTCGGAGGAGATATTTTTCAACAACAAATCGGCATTTCAATGGGCACAAACTGTGCTCCTCTCCTCGCCGATTTGTTTTTATACTCTTACGAGACTGGATTTCTTCAGGGACTCGTAAAGAACAAGAAGATGAAAGAGGCAAGGTCATTTAATCTTACATTCAGATATATTGATGATGTCCTTTTTGTCAATAATACTTCATTTGGTAGATGGATTCCTTCAATAAAGGTAATAACAAAACTACCGAACTTGAATGATCAATCTCATAGTCCAGAGAAAATGACAAAAACGAATCAGTTATACCGGAGAACTGGTGGATCGCAATGGTCCTGACTTGGTACAGGCATTTCAAACGAATATATATCCTCCAGAATTGAAGATTAAAGAGACCACCGAATCAAATTGCTTGACGTCTTTCTTGGATTTGCACCTCGAATTTGACCCAGGTGGTCATCTCAGTACAAAAAATTACGATAAAAGAGACGATTTTAATTTTCAAATTATTAATTTTCCTAATTTACAGAGCAATATACCTACTTCCCCTGCATACGGTGTTTATATTTCACAACTTATTCGATATGCCAGAGCCTGCACACATTTCACAGATTTTTTGATCAGACGCCGATTTCTTCGTGACCGACTTTTGGAGCAGGGCTATAAGAAAATACGTCTCATACGATCACTAAAAAAATCTTTCTTCGTTATCAGCCACTAGTAGAAAAGTTCAAAATTGAGTTAAAAGATATGATAGTTAATTGTTTTATTTAGTGTTTGACTGGTCAGCTGTACTGAGATGATCACCTCAATATCCCTATTGTGTCTCACAACTATGTTGTGTTCTATGGTCATTACCGGATCCTAAGATTGCAATGGAAGAGAGAGGTTTGGCGCCATAAAACCTGGTTTAACCCACCATTTCGTTTGAAATGCCTGTACCAAGTCAGGACCATTGCGATCCACCAGTTCTCCGGTGTGACTGATTCGTTTTTGTCATTTTCTCTGGACTGTGAGATTGATCATTCAAGTTCGGTAGTTTTGTTATTACCTTTATTCACAATCTATTATGTTTAAACCACTATTTTTGGCAATTAAGGGACGATAACCCTTATAAGTGGTCTTCTGACAATTTCAACCCAATAGACAATTGTGTAGAATTTATTTAGCTGAATTAACAATATGCAATTAAAATAACTTTAACATCTTATATAGTTGAGACACAATAAGTGCAAAACGCAGAAAAAAATATGAAAAGGGGGCAAAACTCCCACATGGTCTGTTGGAATTTCGTCAAAATTTCAAGGTTGGCAGATATTGATGCGCTGATCACTTTCACCTTATGCCAGAATGTTTGAGTTATTTGAAAAAAAAAACTGCTGTTTTACCCCATGTTCTATTTCGAGTAACGGTGGCTTGTCATATATCATTCCTTTCAAGTTTCGATAAAATTAGTTCAGTAGTTTCAGACAAAAAGATTTATGAGATTGTTTACAGATGACGGACGATGGACGACGACGGAATTATAGTGATAGAATAAGCTCACAAGGCCTAAGACTAGGCGCGCTAAAACAGGACTTCTCATTACCATCAAATTATCGACATATTTCGTTAATCAGCTGTGATGGTAAAGTTATGGAAAGAATTGCATATAAACATGTTTACAATCACCTTATTAAATAATAATCTAATATATGAATAGATAATGGATATGGTAGGGTAGAGCTGCAAACTGGAACGTGTTTTATTTTTGACAGTTTGACTTCAAGTCTTTGTACTGCAAATAGCATTTGAAAATCCAACAGGGTGTGAGTTGGATTCGAATCCATAACTTTGCGGCACCGTTCGCCTAACAGTCTCCAGTCCGTCGAGGATTCCACACGACCACGGACACCGTTAAAAATCAGGTGTTGGTAAATCGGTATCATTCCTCGGCGGACTTATATTATAATATATGAATACCAGTCCGGCTTTTCAACAAGAAAAACTTCAGCTGCTAGAATTGTCACAAGACACCCAATCTTTACAAATAAATACATTTATATAACGGAACATGTTGGAGCAGGGTACTGCAATTGTTTTATAATAATCAACAAGGAAATGCACCATCTTTCTTGAGAACTCTTATTCATCCCACAATACAAAGTTTATCGAATTATCCTCTGCGAAATGGCAAAGATTTGATAATTTCATTCTGTAGATTGTCGGTAACATTTTACCTCTTCTTTCCATTCCAAATTAGACAATGGAACAATCTCGAAGTTGCAGTGCGAGAACAAGATACGACAAACAAGATCTTTAACAGCTTTAAAACATAATCTAGAAATTTGTGTATACAAAGTAAAGATATATTCTCGTATGAAGATTCTCCAATGCTGATTTGTTATTGATTATCAAAAGGAGCAGGTTGAGAAAAAAAGGTGAAACCCGTCACGTTTTATTTGTCCCTTTTCTAAGCCAAGGGCTTTTATGAAAGCTAATGTTTGTACTCATCGACTTTATGTTTATTGTTGTTTTTTTTTGTCAAGAAGTTTTTTTTTATTGATATTTTATCAATAATTTTGAATCAATACGCATTGTATTTTTAATTCAAGGCAAATTGAAATACGGCGATTACTGGTCATATTGAAGTCTGTATTTCAATCTTTCAGTATTCCGTTATACTACCTGGATGATATTTTCTGTATTCCAATCTTCCAGCATGTAACTTGACTACTTGGATTATTTTTACCGTATTATAATCTTCCAGTATTCCCCTGTTCTTTTTGGATGATACTTACTGAATTCCAATCTTCTAGTATTCCGTTATACTACTTGGGTGTTACTTACTGTGTTCCAATCATCCAGTATTCCACTTTTTAACTTGGGTGATACTTAAATCTTCAAGTATTTCAGTTACAAATTGGATGATACTTACCGTATTCTAATCTTCCAGTATTCCACTATACTATTTGGATGAAACTAATCGTTTTTTAATCTTCTAGCATTCCATTATGCTACTTGGGTGTTGCTTACTGTATTCCAATCATCCAGTATTCCACTAAACTATTTGGCTGATACTAGTCATATTCCAATTTTCTAGTATTACATTATACTACTTGGTAACACTAACTCTATTCAAATTTTCTAGTACTACACTATACTACAGGTTTGCTACTCACTGTCTTCCAATCATCCAGTATTCCACTATACTACTCGGATGATACTTAAATCTTCAGGTATTTAACTCTACTACCTGGATTATACTTACTGTATTCCAATCTTCCAGTAATCCACTTAACTACTCGCTTTATACTTACTGTATTCCAATCTTTCAGGATTCCACTTGACAACTTGGATGATACTTAACGTATTCCAATCTTCCAGTAATCCACTATACTACTTGGATTATACTGTTTTCCAATCTTCCAGTATTCCACTTGACTACTTGGATGATACTTACTGTATCTCAATCATCCAGTATTCCACTTTACTACTTGGATCATACTGTATTCCAATCTTTCAGAATTCCACTATACTACTTGGATCATACTGTATTCCAATCTTCCAGTATTCAACTATACTACTTGGATGATATTTACTGTATTCCAACCTTCCTGTATTCCACTTTACTACTTGGGTTATACTTACCGTATTCCAATCTTCCAGTATTGCACTATACTACTTGGATTATTCTTACCGCATTCAAATCTTTCAGTATTGCACTATACTACTTGGATTATTCTTACCATATTCAAATACCAATCTTCAAGTATTTCACTTAACTACTTGGATGATACATACCCGTAGCCAGAATTTTTCAACAGGGGGTTCGAAAATGTGAAGAGGGGGGTTCGATTTCCCAAATTTTTCTGACTTTAATAGTGCTTAACCAATTTTTTACCTGATTTTTCCCTATTTTGATCAAATTTTTTGTCCAGGGGGGGGGGTTCGTCCGAACCCCTCGAACCCCCCCTGGCTACGGGTATGTGATACTTAACGTATTCAAATCTTCCAGTATTACACTATACTACCTGGATGATACTTAACGTACATGTATTCAAATCTTCCAGTATTACACAATACTACTTGTATGCTACTCACTGTCTTCCAATCCTCCAGTATTCCACTTTACTATTTGGATGATACTTACTGTATTCCAATGTTTCAGTATTCCACTTTACTTCTTTGGTGTTACTTACCGTATCCCAATCTTTCAGTCTTCCAATATACTACTTGGATGATACTTACTGTATCCTAATCTTTCTGTATTCCACTTTACTTCTTGGATAAAACTGTATTCCAATCTTTCAGTATTCCACGATACTACTTGGATTATTCTTACCGTATTCAAATCTCAATCTTCCAGTATACCACTTTACTACTTGTATGCTACTCACTGTCTTCCAATCCTCCAGTATTCCATATCTATCAAATCATTTTGGACCATTTCGTCGTATATTGGTTTCATATTTACCAAGCTTTTCCCGAATGATTGACAATATTGGAATGCTTCATGCCAGGTATAGGGATTTGCATGTTTATCATATGTTAACGTTTGTGCCGTATAAATGCACAGAGCTGCAATAAGAAATGTGTAAGGAAAATAAGTGTGATAAAGGTGAATAAAAAATGAAAATCAAAACTACATGTGCAATGTGTTGCGCAAGAACATGTGCCTTAAACATAACTTATTTTAAATGTTAGGAGTTGACGTTTTACCTCTGATGCTCGTATTGAAGCTTTGCGAAGTAACAAAATACACCCCTCTCAAAACAAATTAAAAGCACATATTTATATAATGTGTTTACGTTTAGGGGCGTCTTAGCAAAGCTGCATTCATGGGGCGTTTAAATAACAATAACAGTTGTTACAGGGCTTTCGAGTGTCAAATGGCCGAAAGGAAAACGACAAAACCAGTCACCACGATCGAGGACAGCACGAAGAAATACAAAACATAATAAAACCCCTAATCAACGGTACGGTGATCAACAACACAAAATCGAGTCGTAACGAAAGTGAAAAGCATAAGCATTGTATTTTTAATTTATGACCATTCATCAAAACGGCGAGCAGTGACCACTGGTCACATCGAAGGCTGCTGGTTGTTTTGTTGTAGTTTTTTTAAATCGTCGTTTATATTGCAGGTTGTGTCGCGTTCACTTTTCCACATCTCATTAGCTTCTACATAATTATCTGAAATAGCTATAATTGAACTACTTTTATGTTCAAATTAACTATATCAAACTACGCTTATGTTCATCTCCGGCCGTGTTTTACCTTATATATTTCAATGATGTACGCCCTCCTAAAGTGCTTGAAAATTCCTTTGTGGAAAGATTCTCCCAGTATTAACACCTTATCGCCCGACTGTTTTGTTATTCTCCGATTTTACTGTACCAGTTTTTTAATAACTTTGCATCGTTTTCGATCCAGTCTGCTTCTCGACGGTTTAGTAAGAGTTTTCTGGTTTTCTTTAGACCCTAAACTACGCTTATGTATATTTACCTAGAACCAAGATCATCGTAGTGGATAAAACGATTAAGCTTAGCTTTTCAGTTTTATTCCTCATCTTTTTTTAATAAAAATGTATATTGAATATTTTCTTTTCCTGAAGAAAAAAACACAAAAAGATAAAATGATAGTTCAGTTATATATTATTGATTTTAAGCTTTTATATGGCATACGGACAAACCTTTATCATTGTAAACATAAAAAATCATAATTTTTTTTACAAATTTTAAACAACATAGTCATTTATCAAAGACAATGAAAAAATTCTGACACCTACAAAAAAACTATAAATAATAAATAATTAACGGGTATCATTTTATATAGACACGTATTTTTATATTTTCGAATAAAAAACCTTAGTAACCGTGCAAAATATGTATGATGTTTGAATATCTTGGTTAAATCTTTAAATTTAGTGTCATTTGGCAGAAATATTGATAATTTGATACTTGCTTTAAAACTTCCATAAACGTTTTTACTATTGTCATTTTTAGGCATTATAGCGATCAAGCGTGTCGGTTAAGTGTGATCACACTTCACTAAATCATTATTGTTTGAAGTGTTGTGTCGGATTTAAAATCGATACGTTTGATTTTTTTTACATCAGTCGATTGATGATTCTCAGCTAGCTGTCAGTAACAGCGAGTGTTCTATAGAGAGTTCCTTTACCGTCCTTTTGTTTGTTCTTGTTTTTTGTCTTAAGTTATCTCTAGTAGAATTGGACTTGATCGATTTGATTTTTATTGTGTGTATAGTTTTTGTGCTTTGTATAGGAATATTGATAGGGGGAAGGTTTGGCCCAAAAGGACTAGTTTAACCCCACCACATATTATATGTGCCTGTCCTAAGCCAGGAATCATTGACAAAGCTTTCGTTTGTACTTGTCTTTTTTATGTTTTCTGTTTCTTGTTTAAGAAGGGGGTCTATCTATGACTATTTAAGGACTGGATTTGAATTATATGCAATTCATTTAAAACATGGGCCAATTGCATAAACGCCAGCTGCGCCTGCTGGCCTCGTTGAAGGCTGTTGGTGGTTGTCCATTATGGTTTTTCTGAATTGCAGCTTGATTGTAGGCTGTGTCGCGTACACTTATTCCACATCTCATTATTTTCTATTTGGCACGTTGACTTGACAATTGGCAAACGGGTGCGCTATTGCAAGCATGAACTACTTACTCTTCTTTGGCACCTAAGTGCACTCTAAATATGATTTAATTTCGTGTTGCTGTTTCAGTAACAACGAGTTGTCTATAGATAGTTCCTCTACCGTTTATTTGTTCTTGTCTTTTTTTCTCAGGTTCTTTCTATTGGAATTGATCGATTTGATTTTATTATGTGTTAATGTTTGTGCGTTATCTGGGATTATCGATTGGGGAAGTTTGAGCATATAAAACTAGTTTAACCCTGCAACATTTTAAATGTGCGTGTCCTAAGCCAGGACTGTTTGACAAAGCTTTGTTTTTCTTTTCTGCCAGAGCTTGCACATATTTCACAGATTTTTTGATCAGACACCGATTTCTCCGTGACCTATCTTCCTTGTTTTAGTAGAAGTCTATCTTTGACTATTTCAGGACCAGATTTGAATGCTACTGATGAGAGGTTACTCCTTGAAATATCGATATATAGCGCATCCAAATTAACCGTTTCTACCCGCGTTTTGGTATTTGTAATTTTGAAACCATTGGGCGATAACCGCTGCTGGTGGACCAGAGGTCCGCGAGGGTAATCACAAGCCTGGTAGTCAGACTTGTCTGACACGAATTACCATAAAATTTCTAATATATTGTCGCTGAAATTTCCGATTGTTAAATTCAAAATTTATGAAAACACCAGGTTTCTTTCCTTGTAATGCACATGGTCGATATCCTCAGTGCTAGATTTGGCTTCCTTGTTCGAACGTTTTGGTTTTGAGTACTTTTCGTTTTCAATTGTTTTGGATTTTGACCTTCCAATGTTTTGGTTTGAATGCTACTGATGAGATGTTACTCCTTGAAATATCGATATATAGCATATCCAAATTAACCGTTTATACCCGCGTTTTGGTATTTGTAATTTTGAAACCACTGGGCGATAACCGCTGCTGGTGGACCAGAGGTTCCCGAGGGTAATCACAAGCCTGGTAGTCAGACTTGTCTGACACGAATTACCATAAAATTTTGAATATATTGTCGCTGAAATTTCCGATTGTTAAATTCAAAATTGATGAAAACACCAGGTTTCTTTCCTTGTAATGAACATGGTCGATATCCTCGGTGCTGGATTTGGCTTCCTTGTTCGAACGTTTTGGTTTTGAGTACTTTTCGTTTTCAACTGTTTTGGATTTTGACCTTCCAATGTTTTGGTTTCAATGCTACTGATGAGAGGTTACTCCTTGAAATATCGATATATATAGCATTTCCAAATTAACCGTTTATACCCGCATTTTGGTATTTGTAATTTTGAAGTATTTACATTTTATTTTGACCTTAGGCTAGATGCAGAACAACGAGCATTGTCTACTGGTTGCATTGAAGGCTTTTGGTGGTTTTCAAGTTTAGTTTTTTAAAAACTTCCGCTTGTAATGTGAGATATGCTGCGTCCACCTGTTATATGTCTCATTATATTCCATTCTGTTTAATTGTTTTAATATGTGTTTTTTTTTCTGCTTCTGGTTTCATTCATGTTACCTTGTTTTTTAGTTGCTATTTCGGACTTTTGACTGACACCCGAATGCCTCATTGGTACCTCTTTAATTCTTTTAACAGCACTAAACGTGCTTTAACTGTGGATTAATCTATATTCCTGGGGTTACCAATTTTCGAGGTTTGATGAAAAAGGATCAGTTTGTGGATTTTTAAATTTGAGTTCTTGAAGTCTATAGCATACATATGAATATTAAATTCCCTATCCATGGGGATTCAAATTTCGTAGCTCAATGTCACCCGAGAAAATTACAAAAATAGATACCCCACGAATGAAAATGAAACACAGTATTTTGCGTTGTTTGTAGTCTGTAGTTTTTGTGTATCCGTGTTTTTCATGTTGTCTTTTTTTTGTACCGTCCTCGTCGGTTTTTGCTGTTTTTTCTCGTCATTTCGGGCTTTTGACATTCGGATGCTCCATTGATACCTCTGCTTCTTTCGAATGCCTACCAGATGTTAATCTATTATTTTGAATGTCATATACGCTTAACATCATGCTTTTGTTAACACTAGCTTGCACTGGTGTAGTTATTTAAGATTACAACACAGTTAAACTGAAGGAATGACAGACAATAAAGGAAAATAAAGGTAATAACAAAACTACCGAACTTGAATGATCAATCTCATAGTCCAGACAAAATGACTAAAACGAATCAGTCATACCGGTGAATTTGTGGATCGCAATGGTCCTGACTTGGTACAGGCATTTCAAACGAAATGGTGGGTTGAACCAGGTTTTATGGCCCCAAACCTCCCTCTTCCATTACGATCTTAGGATCCGGTAATGACCATAGAACACAACATAGTTGTGAGACACAATAGGGATATTGAGTTGATCATCTCATTACAAAAACATACTGTTACATATAATCATATTAATTTACTAAAGAAAACATTAAAGTTATCCATGATCACATAAAGGCTGCATACAATAATTAATATTAATAATAGTACCCCCCAAAAAACCCACACACAACATCAGTTCTGTTGCAACACGTTTGTTTTGTGAAGACAGAATCTGTTTCTCTAGAAAGATGTTGTTCATCCTGAGGGAAGACTGCGAGTCCAAGCATCATTCATTGTTGTTAAAAAGATAAAAGTAAAACATTGGGAAATAACATACGTTATCCATGGTCACATATATGCTGCATAAAATAATTAATATAAATCATAGGACAAAAAAAACTACACACAACATCAGTTCTGTTGCAACACGTTTGTCTTCTGAATCTGTTTCTCTAGAATGATGTTGGTCCTCCTGAGGGAAGACTGCTAGTCGAAGCATCATTTGTTGTTGATTGTTGAACTGGCATTACCTTCTAAAATAAGGGTTATAATTGTAAAACGAACAATGTCTTTACATCATAAGGATGGATCTCTAAACGCTATTTTATAAGTGCTTCATTTAAGTTACAATTTAGTATATTTTCATGAAAATTTCTTTGATATATATTTTGAAACATCTCACAATACAATTATAATTAGTTCTATTCTAACCATTGAAAAACATTACAAACGTTAATGTACCAAGTCCGGACCACTGTGATATTAAATGTCTTGTTATGATGTTGCCGTGTTTGTTTTTTAAAGGATTTTCAGGATTAATCGATCCAGGTTTAATAAAATTGTGATAAACTTTATCAACCATTTTTGTAGATAAATATAAATGAAATCAAAGCAATGTAAGCTCTTAAACTTGTTTAAAGTTTATCGGTAGTTTAAGACGACTAATTGAGGTTAAAATTTGCGGCTCTTATTTGATGTCGCGCAGTTTCTTGTTGAATTTAATTTTTCGTTAAAGTGTTGATTAGGATTTTGATAAAAAGTTTGAATTATGATCAAACGGAACAAAGTAACTTTAGGTCCCTCTGCTCGATATGACGAGAAATGATTTTCAAATTTGATGTTATATATTACTGTACCAGTAAAGCGAGTATTACCTTTAAACCAGGAGGAAGGTACATCAAGAGTTTTATGAAGTCTTGTTTAATGTAGTTAAAGTATTGTTCGGGTAATTTTTTTTCATTATTAACTAGTTAAATTCTATCTACCTGTTTATCTTTAGATCTTTTGATTATTATACCTAGCCACGTGGTCGCTACCATGGTGCTCATACCCCCAAAACCACTCAATATCCAAAAAGGTAAATTACCTGGAACTATGTAATAGATATAACATTTTAATAATGACGAATTCCCTTGTCAAAATATTTTTTTTTCAAGATTAGTAGAATTTTCCTGCCTTTGTAGCTACATTCTAGTCGCTAAGTCTAATTTTGAAGTTGTTTTTTTCGCAATTTATATGGTATAGATGGTGTATGATAGAAGATCAGGACGCTCGACACAACAAGTATAACTGTTTACCACTTTAAAGTTAATGTTATACCTAGCTTATTGTTTTATTTATGGAAAAAATGATTTGAAAACAAATATTGTGTTATAAGGATAAGTTTGATGTTGAGTTGTACATTAGTTTTCGCAATGTCATCATTGAAATTATTAAAATTAACCCTCTGTTAAATAATTCATGGACACAAGACTTATGTTTTGCAACAATAAGGGACTGGACATCCTACATCAGTGGACATGATTTGACTCTCAAGACAGCTTTTGGTGAGCAACATAACGCCGTATTAGCAATTTGTTTTCTAGACGTGATGCTTTATCAAGAAAATCACAATATTCCCCACTAGCGCTTATATAACTAATCAGTTGTGATACGTAAATTTCATAAACAGGAGCGGTCGGAACGTTGCTAAAATATAAAGGAGAAATGGCGATTGGAAAGTTTGAGTCATCTTGTTTGTCATAAAGCTCTGTAACTCCAAGATCTGTCTTTTCCTGTTCTTGAAATGCAAAAATATCTTTATTATTTCATCGCCTTAAAAATATCATTGCAATTATACTCTAGATAGTTTCATGTCTTCAACCTTAACTAACCTATCAAGTCAATTTGTGATCGTGTATTTACCTGGTCTAAAACAAAGCGTATCGATGATATACTTATTTATTGTTACAACAAGCAGAGATGATACTGAACTGTTTATCATCAATGGAGAGGCCCAGCTCAAAAACCTTTGTTAGTTTTGAGGACAAAATAATTATATTTTCTTACCAGCATCGATTAGGTTATTCTAAACGATTTTGTGTCCTTAAGGTTAACTTCATCAACCATTATTTTTCAGCTAATAAAAGTCTATTTGTATAAAATACGAATAAAGAAATAACTTTATCTCGATTGACTTGAAGTGTATGCCTTCAACAACATATTATGCAGTTCTTATATGTTTCTTATTTAAAGAGCACCTCGGTCTAAAGAAACAGAGATCTAACCATAA
Organism: Arcuatula senhousia; assembly: GCA_963971305.1. Classification (NCBI taxonomy): domain Eukaryota; kingdom Metazoa; phylum Mollusca; class Bivalvia; order Mytilida; family Mytilidae; genus Arcuatula; species Arcuatula senhousia. Next base: position 67,701,967 of record OZ020307.1, on the reverse strand, counting down.
AACATACGTTTAAATGTAAAGCATCAGTTTATACAAACATATATTTAACCATTAAACATACGTTTCAATACACAGCATCGGTCTTTACAAACGGATTTTTACATATGTTTTAATGTACAACCTAACCATCTATACTTACTGCTTTCCGTTGATTCCAATTCAGTTACATGACCAGAGGAGTCAGTTACTTGGCTAGCATTGGATTCTGTGATTTGATAGGATGTCATAGACACTTGGTCATGATGCATATCCTGTCTATCAGTGATTTGATCTTCTTTAAGGTAGTTAGAATAGTTTTTAAAGGGAAGTGGTTTTGTATTTGTCATAGTTGATGTCGTTTTCTTTTCAGTAACATGTGTAACAAAATTATCTATTGTAGTACCATTAGAATTTTGTTTTGCTTCAGTAGACGTAGTGCTTTTCTTTTGAGTTGAATTACCTAAAACAGCTGATTAATATGTTTGTAAAATTAAATTGTGTTACATAAAACAAATTACTGCTCCAAGAAACAAGGACTGTCAATGCTGTTTTCGTACAGAATATAATTCATTTATCTAAATCCTATTCTCTAAAATGATAGGTTAACTAAAGGCCTGGCTTAATGTTTAGAAGTTTAGCGTGTCTGTGTCAAATGCATTTCATTTTTCAATTGTGTTAAAACTAAATGCGCAATGTTTGCTCACATTGCAATAGATTATTAGTCAGAAAAATATTTTCTAAAAAATCTTAAATATACAATGACAAGTTTCATAATAAACCTGGGAATCAATTATGGACACCCCATTTGTGTTTGGTTGTTCTTTTGACTTAATGATATTCAACCAAAATAATGAAAATCCCTGTTCTGCTAGAAAAGAAAAGAAAAAGCATGTACTAATAAAGTACTCTGACTGAAGGCTGCTGGTGGTTGTCCATTGTGGTTTTTCTAAATTGCCGTTTAATTGTGGGCTGTGTCGCGTACACTTATTCCACATCTCTTTATTTTCTATTAAAAAGTAAGTAACGTCTTTATCCATAACTTATAATTTGATGACAAATTCAATTTGTTTACATGTAAAATAATTTCAGTGTTCTTGAATTTAACATGTAATGTTAAAATCGAAGAACGCCTTCAAAGGGAAGTGTCAACGTTAACACCGCACACGTTTTAACTGTTAGAGATCTAGGGAGATAAGTTTTCATTGGAGGTTTGACCTTTTTAAAGTACATTTATACCGAAAATGGCCCACATCACTACTTCCGTTATACTAACCTTTTATGAATTTCATGTCATACACAGTAGTGTGGTTGGTCCAATCGGAACTTAACCTCTTTAACACCTTTTCGTTTACAGGATCGTATGTGTAAAGAACGTATGTAATACATTCACCAGATGTATGATTGATCTCAAATCCCATACATTCTAGACCGATAGTGATTTCTTCCCTACAAATTTCCTCGCACTCTACATGCGTTGCTATTGTTTTAGAGATGGTTAATAGGTATGGGTTATTTTGAAGTGATAGACCAGGCATCTCAAAGAAGTAGTAAAAACCTGTAAAAACAAAATAAAAAAATATGGTTCATTTGTGTTGTATTTTTATATTGTTTAGTTTTGGCATGGTGCAAGTGTATTCTTCAATAAAAAAAAAATAACTACAATAATATTGATGCATTTAGAGTTATTCGCTAAATTTGAAAACAATCTGTTTTATCAACTTAAACTATTTCACATACAGTAAGTATATTTCAATGTTTAATAATACCAGATGATTGTGTTACACGCACCTATTGGGGCTGGCGTTTCACATATAAAGCTGTAGAGCCTGTTACAATCGTCAGTCGACCAATAGGTGTATGAATCTATTGTATCACCAGTAACACAATGTTGACTCGTCATTGTGGGATCAAGACTTGTGATTGGCCAGTGTTCTAACTCTGTTGATGCATTTAGTCTTTTGTTTTTTGTCCAAAAGGTCTGCTGACTTAAAAACAAATAACTACATATTTTTTTCTGTTTTTTTTTTTTATTGAAATCGACTTCAAAGCTACTTTCACAAGTAACCAATATATTTTAAATCAGTTTTTTTTTCAGAATAGCGTGTTTGCCTAAGAGTCAACATAAAAAAAAATGTATTTAAAAGAATATCCGTATATGTTCGAAAATTCAAATTTCAACGATATAATACAGGTGAATAAAACAGTCATAGGCTGTTTTCAATTGACCTACTATAGTTAACTCGAGTTAACCCGAGTAACAAATAAACGACTAGAGTTTGGACTCAGGTAAACCCGGATGACCTTTACCCTATACTCGAGTTTTACTCTGGCAAAGGCAGGGTTGGTAGAGTACGTGACGTAATGAGTAAAGTTGCCCTGCGACAATGTGACTTGATTACTTAAATAATACGTATCTAATGTTAAATCAACCTAAAGTTACAATAGAAAATAATGTTTGTTTTTATTATCTGAAAGTCTTTATTGTAATGATATTGTCGCTATGGTCAAATCTATACTAGAGTACCCTGTTTTATAGATAAGAAATACATGAATATACCCAACACTAGAATAATTTGTTTATTTTTTAATATTGTTCAGTTGAAAATTAAGTGCGCATTATCCTACCGAGCTTATAATATGAAATTACTCTACTAGGATTAACCCGAGTAGGTGAACTGCAAACGGCCTCTACATTGTATCAATTATCAATTAGACGTTTAATCAAGTTTTATAGTTAGAAGAGAGTAAATATAATTTTGAAACCTTTGACCCGCAACTAATATCAAACGCCAATAAGTCAGAAGTCCAGTCAGCAGCGTTTCCACAAAAACAATTTTGACAATTCATATTTCAAACCTTTGATAATCCTTAAAGCGACATACATCAAGTTTATTCAATAATGAAATAGTATACGAGTTAGAGTATACCGGTTTTTCATGTATAGTATCAGTTGAATGTAGAGCTTTCACAACTGAAAAAAACTTGACAAAATCTTATATTATCCCACCACAATTGTTGTTTCCTTACGTTTCGAAACAATTTATTGTTCCACATCTTTCATGTAGTTACTATATATGTATTCTAAATGCACATTTCATAAAATTTATTAGCACAGTTGATAAAGCTTACATGTTGTATCTTTATAAAATGCTGAAAATGTATTTACATGAATTTCGTTTAAGGATCAAAGGTGTACCAAAGGGGTAATCAGTATCATAAAACCGTAAAGATAAAGACAAAAATCATCTCAACAAAACAAACCACATAACAACATATTCGTTCGTTTTTAATATAAAACACAAACACACATAACAACAAAACCGCATTCAGCAACACGAACTCAAGTCGAAACGAGAGTGAACTCAGGTGCTCCGGAAGAGTAAGCAGTTCCTGCTTGCTATAGCACACCCGTCGCGTTGCCAATAGTCCATTCAGCGTGTCAAATTCGGTAAAGGAAGACAAAACAACAACCTATGACAAACCAACATCTGCACTCATCTGAGAGATCGAAATCCCATATTTGTCTATATGTGCATGATATCTTCCGTAAAATTTCTTGAGTGAAGACAGCAACCGAGGAGCAACATAACCTTGTGTGAGCAATTTTTGCGTCAGACGTGTCGCTCTGCTAAGGAAATCGATGTAAGTCCCGCCCGCCCTGGAGTAACGAATCAATTGAGATACGTTAACTCCAAAAGCTGGAGCGGACGGAATGTTGCTACACAAGAAGGGGAAGTTGACGATTGGATAGTTGAAGTCATCACGTCAATTTCGAGATGTAGATTTAAATATGAAGCAGACTTCCTAGAATCCGTTGTGTCCTTTATCTCAAGCTCATGTGGATATATGAGATGGAGAAAGTCACCAAATCGAGAATTGTTTAGTGAAATGAAAGGACATCATCAATAAAGCGGAACGTCAAAGTTTTTGTTCTATTAATGTTCTATGCTATTGATGGTTTGGCATTTTCAGTTTTTAGGTAGAACACCTCTGTAAAATGAGTCAACTCAAGAAACAACGGATGCAATATTTGTTATCTTAGATTTTGTTGTAATTTTTATTTTATATTATTTATGTTTATAGCAAAACCTAATTATATAGTAGAATGTTAAAGGAATAAAATCAGTACTAAATAAAAAAACCTATTCATTTAATTATATAGATGTCGATAACGAAAGAGTTGGCATGTTACTTATTTGTTTAAGGGGGTACTTGCACCAAACACCAAAAATTTCATGTCAATAGATTGTCTTTAAAATTTATAAATAGACACATCAAGAGATACACTTTGAAAATCTAATTCGAAAAAGGCATGCTTCTGAGTTAGTTTTCGAGATAACTGATTCTGGAGGTTGGCTTTTTACATTGAAATGTTAAAGAAAGTAGACAATTTTTATGGAAAATTCTGATTATTGAACAATCTGATCAATAGAATTTTGTAATTTTTTGATATTATTTTGGGCTGTTATATTGCTTTAAAATGATATGAATAAAAGGGGGTGCTTCTGGGTTAGTTTTTCAGATAAACATAAAAATATGTCAAAAAGTGGTCAAAATTGGCAAATTTAGTCATAAATTATCTCCCTTTGTCAAATGCAGAAATATGAGAATCTGTTTGCATTGAAAATTATTTTATATTATGAAGCAAACAAAATAAAGAAAAAAATAGTTTTAATGCTTTTAATATCAAAACAAAGTCAAGAATATATCATAAAAATATTTTTTAAACGGAATTTCAAGAGCTTGAACACCTTTAAGTATCAAATTAAATGGCAAATTTATATTTATTTTTGGCTGGTCATGTGATCACCTGCAAGTTCCCCCTTAAACACCGAAATGGATTTATTAAATACTGGCTGTCACAAATACTTAAATAACCAAAAGTATCTTATGTTAATGTCGTTTTGAGCAGGGTTTCACACAAATAAATAGACAAGATATAATTTTATATGTAAACAAAACTATTATTTATTATTAAAGCATTAAGCACGGTTGATAATGCCTCTATTATTGTTACATACACTTGGACTTCATTGGACAGGGATGGGATGAACGCCAACCAGAACTCATTTAATGTCCGTTTTTGGTTAGTGAGAGCTTTTGTCATGCCTCCATTTGTAGCTAAATGCCAAAATTGCAAATCTTATAAATACCAAAATTGAAACTTTTGATATTTAAGATTACAAGTATATGAACATACATAAATTATTGCATGAACAAATATATCAAACATCACTATTTTTCGAATAGAATAAGAATGATAATTCGTTACATTCCTGGATGATTACTTAGACAAAAAATTAGGCTATTTCTATTTTTTTTTATTTTTAGAGGAAACTTTGGAGTCATAAAACTTGGTTCAACCCACCATTTCTTCTGAAATGCCTGTATCAAGTACACTGTTGAACATTATTTAAAAAAAAATTGTAGATTGTTTTAAAGACAAAATCTTAATTATTTGGCATATCCTATTTAATCTAGAGTATTTTAGGGAAATTTATAGAAAATAGTTACGCAAAAAGATGGTCCAATATCGAATCCTAAAAAGATGGTCAAATATTCATACAAAAAATGTTTCTATTAAACAAAGGTGTAACAAAGGGTCACTTTTATTAAATTTTTTTATTGAAAAGGACAATTTTGAATTTGTCGCTATTTTGTTGTCAGTTTTCTTCACTAACCTTAATTTTGAAATTGAAGAAGGACCAAGAAGTGTTAACCATTTGCATCGGATACTTATACTACACAACAAATACGTCAAAAAGGTAAATATACTGATCATGTGTCTGGTAAACTTACAAAGATCATGTTTGCTGTCCAAGAAGGACAAATAGCATACTATGACACCATTTATTATCATAATTGAACTAGTTGCATATGGATTTTTAATAAGTTAAGGAAGTGTTGGAAATTTTGAATCCGAAGGTTGTTCTATGAAAACTTTCCAGTACGTCTTTGTAGACGAATAAGGGATTTCTAACGCTCAGATGAGCGCAGATGTTAGGTTGACATCGGGATTTAGTAAGTCATCCTTACTGGATTTGATCCACACTATTTCGATTGTAATTACCTTTATCTAAATTCAAAATCATGTACAATATGTCTATTATATAAGTTTCAAACTACATTTGCCACTAAATAGTAAGAGGACGCACGTTTAATAAATCCATTGTAACATATTAGATATAAGAGTCTGTACCCTTATGTTAAAAATAACTATTTTGTAAATACAAAGTATAAAGTAACAACTGTAAACTATACTTTTTATTATGTTATTTGAATATTAAATACCTTTCCTAAATGGGAACGTGGATTGGCAGTAAAACTGGTGATAAAAATGACAAGGTTGAGCAACCCAACGTGTAATGTTTAATTTGGTATAAAATACTGCCCATGCGCAGTACAAATCATCATCGTCTGCTAAATGGTTATCGTACGGAAAATAATCATCATCACTTTCATAATATATTGGAACAGACGATTTCTTTACACGATGTATTGTCCAGAAATAGAAAGTTCTGAAACGATTTTAAAATTCATCTCATTTTTCCAGCAGAGTAATTACTAACTGGCAACTACATTTTTTGACTTTTTGCATATTGAAGGTAATGACTTAATTAATAACTTAATTCTTTCCAAGCAAATAATTTTATTAAAAAGCTATTGTCTTTTTTTAAAACTGCAATTGATTTGTGTTGTAATATTTTGAAAGGGCAAAAATACAGTTACAGATGTAGATTATAACATAGTCGTTGGATGCATAATGTGACCTCATGTAAATAGCCAATAAATTATTAGTAATGAAAAAAAAACATCTTTTTGGTTTCTGACCTTCCATGATTTGATTCAAATGCTGTTGATGAGAGGTTACTCCTTGAAATATCGATATACAACATAATATTTTGTGGAATGCATGTACTATTCAGCTTAAAATATAATCAACAGGGATATGTTGACATGGTTTTCTATTTATTATTAAACTCTACATACTACAATTATCATAATTGTAAATTTTGCATGAAATTGTCAATTGAGGATCTAAACTGTATCGTTTGCCCATAAGATGTTTCATATCACTTTTTTATGTCTAGCAATTTGCATTATATTTTGAATATGGGCTATCTTAGATGTTCGTTCAATCTACTTACTCCAACCCATACTGCCACAGTGAAAAGTTAGCCAGACTTCTAGTCAGGTGCCTAGCATACTCTGGTTTCATATTGATCAGGCTTTTTCCTTGGTCACGGCATATACTGAAAGCTTCATACCACGTGGCTGGGTCAGAGTGATATTTGTAAAAAGAAGCGACAATTGTAAAGCCTACAATGGATTTAGACGTGGCTGAGTACAATGACAAACATTTATCCCACAGCTCAATCATATATGAGTTAGAGCTACATTTTTGTGTTTTTAAGTTTTCTTGTGCTGTTCTTGTTCATGTTTACTAATTTTGTCGTTGCCCTTTCGGACTTTGATACTCGATTGCCTCATTGGTACCTCTTGCTTCTTGCTTCAGTCAAAATAATTATGACTTACTATTAACTTACTGTGTTATAACAGGCAGGAACCGCTTACTCTTCCGGAGCATCTAAGTTCATACTTGTTGCGACTTGAATTCGCGTTGTTGATTTCCGTTCGGTTGATTTTGTATTTTGTGTTTCTTTGTGCTGTTTTTGTTCGTGTTTACCGGTTTTGTCGTTGCCTTTTCGGACTTTGGAAACTCGAATGCCCCATTGGTGCTTCTTTTGAGAGACTTTGTGGTATTAAGATATATTGTGTCATTTGAAATGACAGAGAAAAATAATCAAAATTATAATTCCAATTTTTGTCGCCTTATTTAATAGAATATAAAAGTTTATATGATATAGGATGACTAAATGATGCAGTAGAAAATCGTATGACAAATTTTAACTTTTTTGTGAACTTTCTCATTGAAATAAAATACAAAAACGGGTATAAAAAACAATAATTTGGTGATCGATATTTTAAGGAGTAACCTTTTAATTTGGTTTCAAGCTTGGCAATTTTTCGTTTCACTAAACTATTCTCTTTTTAAATATGTACAGTTTGATTTTTTCAATGTTGAAGGTAGAGTGCTTCTGATGAGTATTGGACCAAACGCGCGCAATGCGTAGCAATTTTTAATTTTTGCAACAATTATAAGAATTTTTTAATTACAAGGTTAGGGTAAGGGTTAACCCTAACCCTAACCATTTTTAATTACACATATACTCTTCAAAAAAAGTTACGCATAGATAGAAAATTCCCGATACGTTTAATGCAAATCGAAACAAATTCAAAACATTATTGCCGAGCTGTTCTGCAACCGATTTTCACGAAATAAGATCCAGTAAAAAAAACCAAAATAAAGATTGTTTGATTACTTTTGACCAAAATGCTAACTTCAATGGTTTTTAAGACTTTGTGAGAAGAACACGACTAATGTTTTTCACGGAAGTTTTGCAATGATTTAAACGGGAAATTGAATAATTAAATGTACACTTGAGTTCTACTTGCAATATCTTAAAAAAAAAAAAAAAAAAAAAAAAAAAAAAAAAAAAAAAACAGCGTTGTTACGAATTTACTCAAAATTAAACAAACAATCTTTATTTTGTTTTCTTTTTACTGGATTTCATTTCATGAAAATTGGTTGCAGAACAGCTCGGCAATAATGTTATGAAATTGTTTTGATTTGCATTAAACATAAGGGGAATTTTCTATCTATGCGTTACGTTTTTGAAGAGTATATTATTGTAGGGGTACTCTCTGTGTCTTATAGATTACCCCCCCCCCAAACAAAACAAAAATAAACACTCGAAATCTGTAGGCTGTTTTTTTTTTATCCAAACCACAATTTTAAGCCACTAAAGATACCTATATTAACACCACAATAGACAATTTTTAACAAAACCATGCTGTTTTATCGACCAAACTGTAAAGTATGCTATCATTAAAAAAGTTTTTCATTTGGATAATTATATCTTCTTAATGTTTGATATCAATATGCGTATTCTTAAAGTTAAAATGTATGGTAAAGTTCTTGATAAGTTGAGATAATTGCTTTTTATTATTTGTGTACCTTAAACTGACATTATTTCCACGATTGGTTTTATATTTTATCTTTCTTTTATAGGAGAAAATATTTAATAAAACATCCATACAATAAATAAATAATTTGAATTGAAAATCAATTTTATGTATTAGATACAGTATCTTGATTATAACTGAATTAATAGATAAAATATTGAAACTACTCTTAAAAATATTTTTATATCAGCAAAAAAATTAAAATTCTTTCAAAAGATATAACTTCATATTTATTTTATAAGCTTCAAGACGAATATATGTTGTTCTGGTGTAGTCTTAAATTAAGTAGATTATTAATAAGCACAGTTTAAGATAAAATAGATAATTTTTTAGTGCAGTTTTCGAAAAGGTAGACGAGTTTCAAATGTGGTAGATACGTTAAAAGTGCAGAGTTAGATAACGTAAAAAAACCTCTAAGTGCGTTTGAGATAGGGTGAATAAGTTATAAGTGCATTTTTAGATAAAAGGATAAGTTATTAGTGCAGTTTTAGATATCGTTAAAATAATTAAAATAAAAAACCGTTAATAAAATGGTACTTACTTGGAACCCAAAACAGTATGAAGAAAATATTTGTTGTTCTTTTTACCTAAAAAACATCTGAACGATGAACCATAAAAAGCTAATTAGACAAGATGGATAGGGCAAAATATTGAGTGTAGCTGCTTAATTGAAATATATGTTTCTTGTTCGTTGTATGGCGGGTTTTTGTGATCATTTTATGTCCAACGATTTTGTCTTTCTAGGATTCCACACAGGGTTATGTTGCTCCACGGTTTCATGGTTTCACTAAAGAAATTTTACGGTAGACACCGTGCACTCGTAGACAAAAATGTGATTTATTTCTCTCAAATGAGTGCAGATGTTGGTTTGTCGTAGATATTTGTTTTGTCTTCTTTACCAGATTTGACACACTGAATTGGAAATTAGAAATACGACGGGTATGCTATAGCAGACAGGAACCGCTTACTCTTCCAGAGTACCTGAGTTCACTTTTGTAACAACTTTACAGTTCCAAATGGCCTCGTTTAAGGCTGCTGGCGGTTGTCCACTGTGGTTTTTTTCTAAATTGCCGTTTAATTGTGGGCTGTGTCGCGTACACTTATTCCACATCTTATTATTTTCTATTTAGTTTGAATTGCGTGATTTCCGTTCGGTTGGTTTTGTTTTTGTTTTCCTTGGTGCTGTTCTTGTTTGTGTTTACCTGTTTCGTCGTTGTTCTTTCGGATTTTTGACACTCGCATGTCCCATTGGTGCCTCTTAGCTTCTTCCAAGTCGAATTGGTTCATCTTTACATACTGTTTTAAGAAAAACTTGCTTTGCTTCTTTTTTCACACAATAAAGGTTATCTATAAGATCTTAAATCTTAGTGGTCCTTGGATCTACATTTTATGTCTACACTTAGTGGTACTCTTTTTCTAATGCACTGATTTTATGAAAACACATTGATAAAATTGTTAAATTTAAATGATCAAGTATTTTTTTATATTTAAATGCGTATCAAACGATATGTCACACAATAGAATTTACCATATTGAAATGTCTCAGCAGTTTTCTTTCGAACTAAATAACATAAATTATTTACTGGACAAAACATATGAAACAAAATTTAGAAGTTGACACCACATTGCAATTAAAACAATCCGTAAACTGATCCGAATGGGCTATATTTTATAATGATAACAGTGAATTATCCTTTTTTTATTTATTGATCTTATATATTATGCAGTGCTATATTTCTAATCATACGTTTTTTTCTATTAGTTGAAAAAGAACTAAGATTGAAATGTTTCATTTGACACTATGGTTAGTTTTTCAAAGCAATAAAACAAGTGCTTAAAAACTGGGTATCTATCTGTTGGTGTTTTAGGTTGTTCAAAACGATATAAAACATAATGCAATCCACATCGTGCATACTGTTTTGAATGAAGGAAGCAAAAAGGCACCAATGGGGTATTCGATTGTCAAAGGTATGAAAGGGGAACGACAATACTAGTACTAGAACAAACAGCACGTAGAAACACATAAAACAATACAAAACACGAACTCAATTCTTAACGAGAGTGAATTTAGGTGCTTCGGAATAGTAACTATAACACACCCGTCGCAATTCTATTGGTCGATTTAATGTCCATTCATGAGGCAAAGGTATACCAAAGGGTTGATCAAACATCATTTTACCGAAAAGCCAAAAAACATCACAACGAAACAAACAACACAACAAACAAGAAAGAACAAAAAAAGCACACACATAACAACAAAACCGCATTCAGCAACTTAAATAAAGGTAAAAACAAAACTACCGAACTTGAATGATCAATCTTATACCCGCGTTTTTGGTATTTGTAATTTTGAAACCACTGGGCGATAACCGCTGCTGGTGGACCAGAGGTCCCCGAGGGTAATCACAAGCCTGGTAGTCAGACTTGTCTGACACGAATTACCATAAAATTTTTAATATATTGTCGCTGAAATTTCCGATTGTTAAATTCAAAATTGATAAAAACACCAGGTTTCTTTCCTTGTATTGCACATGGTCGATATCCTCGGTGCTGGATTCGGCTTCCTTGTTCGAACGTTTTGGTTTTGAGTACTTTTCGTTTTCAACTGTTTTGGATTTTGACCTTCCAAAGTTTTGGTTTAAATGCTACTGATGAGAGGTTACTCCTTGAAATATCGATATATAGCATATCAAATTTAACCGTTTATACCCGCGTTTTTTGGTATTTGTAATCTCATAGTCCAGAGAAAATGACAAAAACGAATCAGTCATACCGGAGAACTGGTTGATCGCAATGGTCCTGATTTGGTACAGGCATTTCAAACGAAATGGTGGATTAAACCAGGATTTATGGCGCCAAACCTCCCTCTTCCATTGCGATCTTAGGATCCGGTAATGACCATAGAACACAACATAGTTGTGAGACACAATAGGGATATTGAGGTGATCATCTCAGTACAGCAGACCAGTCAAACACTAATTAAACAATTAACTATCATATCTTTTAACTCAATTTTGAACTTTTCTACTAGTGGCTGATAACGAAGAAAGAATTTTTTAGTGATCGTATGAGACGTATTTTCTTATAGCCCTGCTTCAAAAGTCGGTCACGAAGAAACCGGTGTTTGATAAAAAAATCTGTGAAATGTGTGCAAGCTCAACTCGAAATTAGAGGGGAAGAAGCACAAGTTCCAATGGGGTATCCGAATGTCAAAAGTCCGAAAAGGCAGGGACAAAACCAGTAAACACCAACAAGAACGGGACAAAAACAGACAACATTTAAAACATCGAAACACAAAATAACTGAATATCAATCAACAACGCGAACTCCCGTCGAAACAAGAGTGAACTCAAGTGCTTCGAAAGAGTAATCAGTTCCTGCTTGCAATAGCACACCCATCGCGTTGCCAATAGTCCATTCAGCGTGTCAAATTCAGTAAAGGAAGACTAACCAAGACCGTATGACAAACCAACATCTGCACTCATCTTCGAAATCCCATATTTGTCTATAAGTGCATGATGTCTTCCGTAAAATTTCTTGAGTGAAGACAGCAACGACAGGGACTCAGGTGCTCTGGAAAAGTAATCATTTCCTGCTTGCTATGACACATCCATCACCTTGCCAAAGATTTAGTGATTGTCAAATCCAAAAAGAAAAACATTACGAAACTCCATGTCAAACCAACATCTGTGCTCCTCTGAGAGATAGAAATCCCGTTTTTGTCTACAAGCACATGATGTCTTCCGTTAAAGTGTTCATATTTTAAAAAGCACAAAAAGGTTACCCAGATATTGTCTTGTGTTGAACATTTTTTCTCTTCTTTTGTTCTCTTTCTTTTTATGTACATACTAATAATATTTAACGCTAAAATTAAAAGTATACCTAATTATCAAGAATTTTACTTTTCTTTACTTTATACATAATATGGGAAAGTAAAGGTGTCGATTGTTCTATTGAAAACCAGAAACGAGAGAGAAAAAAAGGCAAAGCTGCTTAAAATAGGCCACTCTATGATATTTACATAATACAATGAAGAAAACCGTACATATGAATAATATGGTAAAACTTTAAAATAAAATTCTAAATTTACAAGTAAATTAACCAGTCACTATTCCCCATACTAACTGTAATGCTTTGTGCAGAGGCACTGAAAAATAGGTAAAAGAAGGTACTAAGATGTGGTCTAAATGAACGCGATAAAACTGGTAATTCAAATATCCACATGAGAAAAGTCCTTTCATGCAATTACAATGCTTTATATTCTTTAAGTTCAAACATTCTTGTTTTCCACAACAGACGTATACTTCGGATGACATGTTTGAACATATTCATAACGCGAACATATTGTGCGCCATTGCTTGCTAATGTTGTCTTCATTCATATATAATGTTGGCTTCTATTTTGGTTAAATTTTTGAATTTTGTGTTTTTTGGCAGAAATACTGAAACTTGGTACTTGCTTTTAAACTTTCATAATTTTTACTAATTGTCATTATATAGCGATAAATCATGTCGGTTTTGTGTGTTGACACTCTACAAAATCATAATTGTTTGTATTGTACATCATTCGATTGATGATTCTCAGCTAGCTGTCAGTAACAGCGAGTGTTCTATAGAAGGTTCCTTTAACCTCCTTTCGTATTTTTTTATTGTTTTTTGTCTAACGTTCACTTTAGTGGAAATGAACTTTGATCGATTTGATTTTTATTGAGTGTTTATTTTTGTGTCTTGTCTAGGAATATTGATATAATGAATGTTGGGTCCAAAAAACTAGTTTAAGCTGAACACATTTTATATGTTTCTGTCCTTAGCGGAATCTTTGACAAAATGTTTGTCTGTCTTTTTGATGTTTTTTGTTTCGTGTTGAAGAAGGGGGTCTATCTTTGACTATTTCAGGACTGGATTTGAATTGAAAGCATTTTATTTAGACCATGAGCCAATTACAGAGTAAAGGTAATAACAAAATAACCAAACTTGAAGAATCAATCTCAATGTCCAAGAGAAAAGACAAAACATGGAAGACACATCGGAATAGTAATAGATTGAAATGGTCCCGACTAAGTAAAGGCATTCAAATGAATGGTGGGTTAAATCAGGTTTGATGGCGCGCTAAATCTTCCTGTTCCATTGCAATCTTAGGGACCGGAAGTAGCTCACAACGCAACATGGTTGTGAAGACAGATGAAAAGGGATAATAAAAAGATCATCTCAGTACAACAATCAGCAAAAGACTATTCAAAACCCTAACCCATACTTATATGTTAAACTTAATTTTGACTTCTTTCCACCAGTGGCTGATAATGAAAGAAAAATTTTATAGGGACCTTTTTTTGTAACCTTGGTCTAAGAGTCCTCATGGAGACAGTGGTGTCGTATAAAAAATATCAAAAATTTGTACAAGCGCTGGCATATCGAATAAATTGTGAAATGTAAAGACAATAACCAGGTGAGGTAGGTTTGTTGCTTTCAAGGTTAGGGAAATTAATAATTTGAAAATTAAAGTCTTTTCTTTTATCGTAAATGTTTGCATTTTTTGGAAGATCATCCAAGAGAAAAGACGAAGCATGGAAGAATGTACAGGAATTTCAAATGAAATAGTGTTTTCAATCATCTTCTTGTCCTTAATGAGTTCTAGAAGAAATTCAGTCTCGTAAGATTATTAAAATAAATCGGCAAGGAGGGGAGCCCAATTTGTGCCCATTGGAATGCCAATTTGTAATTGAAAAAGTCCTCCTCCAGAATCGCGAGCAGCGCCTACTGACCTCGTTGAAGGCTGCTTGCGGTTGTCTGTTGTAGTTATTCTAATTTGCCGTTTGTTATGCGGGCTGTGTCGCGTACACTTACACCACATCTCATTATTTTCTATTCCAAAAATCATTTAAAAAATCATTTGAGTTTTATTAACACGTTCCCTTCCCTATGCATTTATTGATTTAGCATTATATATCGCTTTAAAATAGTTTTTATATTGTTGTCCTTTATTTCATTTGACTCGCACTTAATTGTTAGCAATGAGCCCGGTATTTTTAGCAGGCATGGAAAACCTTTCCAGAGTTTCGCTCTTTTCGACATGAGTTTGCGTTGCACACTTCAGACTTGTTATCTTAGTTGTATTTTTATTGCATTTTATTTACAACCGAGCGCTAACATACTTTGTTTGGGTTCTAGTGCTGCTGATGAGGAAAAATTTTCCGAAATTGCCATATAGATTATATAAATTAATTGCAGTTGGAGTTAGCATATGTCTTGTGGTCTCATGTTTATTTACTGCATATCCTTTCAATTACTTATCAATTGCCTAAAATGAGTTTCAAGAATTTGATAAATAAGATTCGACAAAAAAAATACTAATAAAGACTATATTCAAAGATTTATTGAAAATTTACATATAATAATATGTTTATCCTAACCCCAGCCCCTTCCATCCCCTTCAAAAAAGAATTAGTGTAAAACACGTTTTTAACAAAGTTGATGTTCGAGTACATTTTTTTGGTTCTTTTCCTTACTGATATAAATCAAAAAGTTCAATTAAAACCCCCAGCTACTAGATTAATATTGATTTAAGTTTTCATCGATATATAACATAAACGTTCAGAAAAAATATAATTTAACCTTTGTAGGTTGAAAGAAATAAATGAAGGTACAAACAATATTTAAAGTCATATTTCCCTCAGGCATTGTAGGCTCATTTTTTTTTCAAACGGGGTAAACGTCGGTCTTCAAATTACACAAATATGATTCTCTAACTATCGGTTTTTGTTGTTTGTTCTACTGGCTGTTCTTTCTAAAAAAAACCAATCCACATATCAATATGTATAATAATCTGGATACTTTTTTTTCAAATTTTTAAAAATATTCTACGGTTGAAATTTTAAAGGTTTATAAAAGTTTTTCTAAACATATTTGCTGCTCTTTAGTGATAAATGATGAAACCAAGTTGGAGTATGTCCTTTCTCCTTGTCTCTTGCTACTTTTTAACGCGAGAGCAGTTTGTATATATCTTGCAATACATGTGACGTTATATCAGAATGGTTAAAAGCTATGAAGTCATTAGTTTTGAAAAGATTCAATTCTTTGAAAGGCTCAATGAGCACTAAGGCAACATCCATTTTCAGCAACATAACGCTGATGATGCCAAAACATTGTCCACCTTACATGACACAAATGATGTTTTACCTGCAGACAAAACACAAAAAAACATCATTTGTGTGTGCAAGAAACACTATATTGACTGTTTGACAGCTTAATTGGTGGTTGGTTGTACCAGCAATAGCACCACATACACGGCTACAACACTGTCTAAGGAGGAAATTGTTGACAATCACAAATCTGTCATTTCCCTTTCTGTTGGTGACAATAATGATGGCATTCGATCCATGTATTGGATTCCTAAATTACATAAAAATCCATACAAATAGTGCTTCATAGCAGGGTCATCCAAATGTTCAACTAAAGCTCTTTCTGTTCTGTTGACTTCAATACTTACAGCAATAAAATCTGGCCTCTAGAATTATTACGATTGTTGTTATTCTAGAAACAGTGTCAATCAAATGTGGATCGTTAAGAATTCGAAAAAAAAAACTGATGGAGATTCTTAACTCTAAATCAGTTTCATCTTGCAACAGCATCAAAACATTCGATATCTCCACACTTTACACTTCTAAGCCACATGAACAACTGAAATCACGATTGGCACAGATGATTAAACGCAGTTTTTCAAAAAGAATGGAAAATGCAGGTACAAATATCTAGTAGTCGATTATACCAAGACTTACTTTGTCATCAATGAGTCTAAGAAAAAGAACAAATGTAAAGACTCCCAAACAATCGACATGCTCAACTTTCTTATTGACAACATATTTGTTCAGTTTGGTGGACGTGTTTTTTAGCAAGCAATAGGGATTCCTATGGGCACTAATTGTGCACCCTTGCTTGCTGATTTGTTTCTAAATTCATTAGAAGCAGACTTCTTACAATCTCTTCTAAACAAAAAAAAACGTAGACTAGCTCTCTCATTCAACCTCATTTCCGTTATATTGATGAAGCCCTTTCACTAATCAATTCTCGATTTTGTGACTTTCTCCATCTCATTTATCCCCAGGAGCTTGAAATAAAGGACACAAATGATTCAAGGAAGTCTGCTCCATTTTTAGATCTACATCTCGAAATTGACTCTCAAGGAAGACTTTCAACAAGGCTCTATGACAAACGTGATGACTTCAATTTTCAATCGTCAACTTTGCCTTCTTGTGTAGCAACATTTTGTCCGGATTTGACACGCTGAATGGACTACTAGCAACGCGACGGGTGTGCTATAGCAAGCAGAAATGCTTATTCTTGCAAAGCATCTTGGTTCACTCTTATTTCGACGGGAGTACGCGTTGTTGATTGATATTAAGTTATTTTGTGTTTCTATGTTTTACTTGTTGTCTGTTTTTGTCCCGTTCTTGTTGGTGTTTACTGATTTTGTCTCTGCCCTCTCGGACTTTAGACATTTGGATACCCCATTGGTACCTCTGCTTCATTCTGAACAAATATAAAGAAAACTACAAAACAATAATAAATTTTGTATGAAATAATACAGTATGGTATGTTAGTTGGTTCTTTGTGTCTGTTTAGAAGATAAATCAACATTCTGTGGTGTCTTGTAGTTCCAATGAAGCTACCATTTATGTTTTGTTGTGGTCTTGTTTATTCTGTGTCTGTTTCTCTTTGTTTTTCTTGTTATGCCACTTTTAGATTAGAGTGTCATACTTGTATTGATTTTTTTTGCTTGTTTTCGAATAACCCTGACATTTGAGAAACTATGTAAGTTCAATTTTCAAATATTTACCTGTTAGTTTATGGCTCTTGAAAATTCCATAGCATGCAAAAGAGGTCGCCATAACGGCAAAAAGTCCTCCCAAAACTCCCATTAACAAAATCGGTAGCAGTCCTATAATATACATACTACATTCATACTTAGGATAAGACAGGATCAACTGTGGAAGCTGGTTTTTTCAACCACTGTATCCACCTCTTGGTACTTATTACTGCTTAATATTAAATTAATATATTTTCAAATTATTTGCGTTTAATTTATGTCATGCACCTTATGAAATGAAAATGTACGTTCAATGAAGCTAAAGACCAGCTAACTATGATACATGTTTATGTTACAGTAGATGTGTGCAATCAGTAATTTCATGAAATTACTGACTTTTTTAGGAATGTCATATGATTACTAGACCATTTAGTAAATTTCCTGAAATCACTGAAAAATAATCATGAAATTTACACACATTTACTGACTTAAAAATGTCCTATTATAAAATTATCAAAGGTGAAATAAACCTTAGACTATCGAAGTTAGCCTTTATCGTTAAAAATAACCAGCTAGAATATGCGCTGCACATTGTTCTAAGAACCAGATAGCAAAGTCACAAGTAACAGAAGCAGTGAAGTATCGATTCTCGAATGTCAAAAGGCTTAGAAGATTGTGAGCTGCAGCTAAAAAATTTTTACCTGCATTCCCCAACAAACCAACCAGGTGATACTTACAATTTAAAACAGGAGATGCACATAAACAATATATTACAAATAATTTGTTCAAGTTTCCTGGAAATTCATTAAGAGGATTGGAAGGAGCTACAGAAAATATATGAATATCCCCTTTTTGTTTAACAAATATTGAATGGCTTAATCAATATTATTGTCATGGTAAAGCCGTAAAATAATCAAATCTTTTTAAGGTTGTCATTTATGTTATGTCACAACGACTCTGTGACTTAATGAAAACCCATTGAGCAGTTTAGGAGGTGTTATGGATAACACATGGGTACCCTGAGTTGTAAAGGACATACACGAGAACAGACAGAAGTCTAAGAAGCACAGACACCCCTATCACTATAATCTTCTCAGTTTTCAAATAAGGCATACATATTAGGATATTTATAAAAGACAAAGAAGGTATCGTTTTATTTTATTGGTGTTCCTTATGTGCATCCTATATATTTTATAGGTGGTCAAAATGCAATATCATGACGTTATATGTAATTATACATGTAGGACCAGACTGAGTGGAAGTATTTATTTTTGAAATAAAACCATTTTAAATCACTGTTCTTTATTTCTTATAGAAATGTGATTTCCCCCACCAGATAGTATTGGAGAATAATGAAATTCAATTATGTCAGACATATTCTAATCAAAAGTCATACATGTATTTATATCTTTCTCAAATTGAATTTTTCAAATTCTCTGCATGACCGAATAAAAACAATCATCATTTTGGTTCATTAAAACTTATTTTGTCATATTAATATTACCCTCTAACTTGTTAAACATGTAAACCTCTTAAGATATCTACATGTCCAACATGATTTAAGTTTACATGGAAAAAATATATCATTTTAAAAATATGGGGATTCTAGCTGTCTGCTTTGAAAAATAATCTTTATAATTTCTCGTTTTTGTACTATTATTTTTACATTAAAAACCTTTTTAATTAAAAATCTTGGCTTAATAATATTAGACAGGACCAATTCAAAGTACTTTTTGATAAATATTTTGTTTTCAGTACATGTGTGTAAAATTCCCCGAAAATTCCAGTAATTTCATGTAATTACGGATGAAAATGAGTAATTTCGCGAAATTACTGAGCCCTTTGGGAATAACGTGAAATTCCTGAATTTTCAGTAATTTCATGAAATTCCTAATTTCACACTTTTACTGTAACATATATAAATCATTTTATACGCACATACAATTTTCCAATATCAGAATATTCGTGGAATCAATAAACCTTCAATGATGACCATAATGAAAATACTTGATAATTCGTGAAAACGGTGGTTACCGAACAACAGCCTGTTTTTAAATTACGGAATCCAAACTGCTCTGCTCTTTAAACCATTTATGTGTGTTTTAAATTCATATATTAATCCATTATTGCGAACAAAAACGAATATTTTGTTCTTATTTGTATTTTATTTTACCTATAGTTTCTGTTTTTGATAAACAAAATACTCACATGGCCCAAATACTTTTATGGTTTGGCCCGTCAAAGCCATGTGAGCATATACAATACTAAAAGTCAGGTACGCCACAAGGTTAAAAGGTAAAATCGAATTATAAATACAAAAAAACATATCACTTAAAATCAAATAAAAAACGATAGAGGGGCCCGAGTACTTTCGGTCAAAAGACCTTCTTCAGGGAAATAAAAACGGGGAGAAAAAGAGAAACACCCACAGAACACAAAGACAAGGACAAGACCTGTCTTGTCCTTGTCTTTGTGCTGTGCGGGAGTTTCTCTTTGTCTTGTGTTTGTCTTTGTGCTGTTTTTGTGTATTTATAATTCGATTTTACCTTTTAACCTTGTGGTGTACCTTACTTTTAGTATTGTATTGATTTTTAATTCCGCCACACCGGAAATCCTATTAATATGATTAAGGCCCTGCCTTTTTACCGAGCATCGAAAATTTATATACCTTTAAAAAATAAATCTATGTGCTCGACCGGCTAAGTTAATTGTAAAGAGGGAGTTTTTAAAACAGGAATTAAATGGTAGCAAAGTCTGACCCCATCAAACCCAAATCATATTTACTTGAGAAAGTTGTTGTTAAAATATCTGGGATCAATAACTACTTATTAAAAATTCAATTATTTTTGCAAATAATAAATCCTGTAACATTCTGGGACGACATTAAGCGGGGACGAAATTATCCGGTTTATGGATTACGTGACGTCATTTCCTTGTCAGAGTATTTCGCACTTCTTCAGCAGACCAAAACAACATTCAGACTCTTTCAGGTTTTGTGATATTTTCTGAGTATCAGTGTTTTATTTGAAGCAGATAAATAAATGGATGGTGAAGCCACATTTAAAAGGTAAAAACTAAATAAGAAATACAAAGAAACAAAACCTTTAAAACAAATAAAACAAGAATGCCCAAATTTTCGGACATAAAGTCCTTCTTCAGGGGCTAAAAAGTAAAAGGATGTTCACACATCGACTGACGAGGACAGAATGACATAAAATTGAATCGAAGAACATCATGTGGTATTTTGATCCTGAACTTGATGACTAATATATAAATATTAAGAAAAGGTCTGTCTTTTTACATTCATACCAAAGGGTTGAAAAGTGCCTAAAAAGTTGATTATTCTTTGCTCAAGAAACTGTCTTTGTTTTTCGCCGGTGCATGTTTCAAGGAGAACTGTCACCTGCATATCCTTGACGCCATGGTTTGGCAATGAAAAGTGCTGGCCGACTGGGCAATCGTCGCATTTGAGAACACTTCTCCTGTGTTCAGCAAATCTGTCACCCAGTCGACGACAAGTTTCTCCTACGTAAATTTTAAGGCATTTGGCACAGCGGATGGCGTAAATGACATTTTCGGAGATGCAGGTGTAACCGTTCTTCAACTTGAAGGTGTTGGAGGGGCCAACTATCTCTTCAGTCTCCCAGGTAAAAGGACATGTGACACAGATTGATCGACCACAACCCCTGGTGCCTGAAAAGTCAGAGCGAGGACGTCTCTTGGATTTGTCAAATGAGCTGGAGACAAGATGTTGCCTCAAACTCTTACCTTTGCGAAAAGCAGTCAGGGGTGGCGAGTCGAACACTGTCGACATGTGTTCGTCCTTCAAGACGATGGACTTGAAATTGCGCAACAGAATGTTCCGTATAACGATGTTATGAGGGTGGTATGTAAGTACCAAAGGTATACGGTCATTCTTGCGTCTTGACCTGGGCTCCAAAGCCTTGGATCGTGTCACCCGGGAAACTGAGTCGATAGCTTTATCCAAGATGTTGTTAGGATATCCCCTTTTGACAAAGAATGATTTCATAGTGCTGCTTTGAACTTTAAAATCATCCTCATTGCTGCAAATACGTTTAAGTCTCAGAAATTGAATCATAAATTTTTATTTATACACAAGCCACAGTGCAACATACTTTATTTATTTGAATTTACAATTTGTACTCTTACCCGTTGCAACCATGTCCTCCTTAAAAGATCTTTTCTTCAAATTGTTCAAAAAATTTTCTAAATTCATCTCTCCACATCCTGACTTTGTACAGAGGACATCTATTGATCTCTATAGAACTATCATCGCCATTACCAAGTGCAATAGCCATCTGTTTTTTCTTCGTAAATGTCTTCAACTCAATACAGTTCCGAAAGGTTTCATTCCATCTTTTCATCCAATTGACGAAATCTCAAACCACAGGGTCTTAGCGACCTCTCTAGAAACTATATCGTCATCTTACTCAAGATCTCTAGTTCGTCTTACGTTGTCCGCCATATCTGTAAAATTGAAATCTCTTACCTTGAGAAAGCTTATTCTGAAAAACAAGTTGCACCTAGACTGTCATAAGATTGTGGCCAACTCTATTGTAGAAGAGATTCGCCTCCTCAACAAATCAGTCTACGATTTTCTATATCTTGAAAAAGAAACGAAACTGCAATCTCTGGCTCCACAATGTGATCACAACTTGGACACTCCTGTCGACACCAACGATACCGAGACCGAGAATTTTGAAGTCACTGTCCATTGTGTACCAGATTCAGTCAAGCTTTCTCAAGCAGAGTTGAGTCTTCTCTCCAAAGGTCTAAATTTTGTTCCAACAACTTCCTTACCAGACTCTTTTCAAAACCATACGGACATCCAAAACTTCTTCAGACGCCTCCTCTTAAAAGCTTTTTTCCACGAGAAGGAAAATAACCAATTTGACGAGGAGGATAATGAAGCCGCATCTTTGTTTCGCGATTATGGCAACAAAAAATCAAATTTCACTCCCAAAACATCCTGGTTTCCTGTTTTGGAGAAATATATCAAATCTTGTCTGAACCAAATTGATAATTTAAAAACCAAACCCCTCAAAAGACATAATCTGACTAGTAACGAACAAACTGCTCTCCGAAATTTAAAGACCCGCACAGACATAGTCATAAAACCTACTGACAAAGGGGGTGCAGTGGTCGCTTGGGATGCCAAGTCTTATGTCTCCGAGGGCGATTTTCAACTTGCAAATCCAACATTCTATTGTAAGTTAAAAAATAATAATACTAAGAAAAATCAGCAACAAATCAAAGAATTTATCAAAACATCCGTGGAGAACAATGATTTTCCAGATAATGCTAGAAACTTGATTGTCTCCCAACCCAGGACATCGAGATTCTACATGCTCCCTAAAATCCATAAATTGGGAAACCCTGGTAGACCCATAGTCTCTGCATGTAGTTGTCCGACTGAAAACATTTCCAGTTTTCTCCATAATGTTTTCATGCCAATAGTGGAGAACTTGCCCAACTATGTTAAGGACACTACTCATGCTCTTAATATCCTAGAGTTCTTTGAACCTGAAAATCCGAATGACTTTAGATTGTTCTCCATGGATGTTACTGCTCTCTACACTAGTATTCCGAACAACGATGCCATGATCGCTATAAAACATTTTTTGGACAGAAGACCCAATCCCTATGTGAAAACGGATGTCATCTTGAGATTAGCAGAACTTGTTCTCAATCTCAACACTTTTCAGTTTAATGGAGAGTTTTATTCTCAGTCTGGCGGTGTTGCCATGGGCACTAAGATGGGTCCTAGTTTCGCCTGTCTGTTTGTTGGGTATTTGGAAGAGAAAATGTTTTCTGAATACGTTGGTCCTGTTCCTGACCTATACAAACGATACATAGATGATGTTTTCGGTGTATCCTCTGATAGTGAAGATGATTTGAACTCGTTCATCAGCTTTGTCTCTTCCTATCATCCTGCCATTCAGTACACCTTTACAATCTCACAAGAGAAACTCTCCTTCCTTGACTTGGAATGTAGCATTCTTAACGGCAAAATAGAAACGTCTGTGTTCTATAAACCCACTGATGCACACTGCTACCTGAACTACCAATCTTGTCATCCCCAGAGCTGCAAAAATGCCATTCCTAGGTCTCAATTTCTGAGACTTAAACGTATTTGCAGCAATGATGATGATTTTAAAGTTCAGAGCAGCACTATGAAATCATTCTTTGTCAAAAGGGGATATCCTAACAACATCTTGGATAAAGCTATCGACTCAGTTTCCCGGGTGACACGATCCAAGCCTTTGGAGCCCAGGTCAAGACGCAAGAATGACCGTATACCTTTGGTACTTACATACCACCCTCATAACATCGTTATACGGAACATTCTGTTGCGCAATTTCAAGTCCATCGTCTTGAAGGACGAACACATGTCGACAGTGTTCGACTCGCCACCCCTGACTGCTTTTCGCAAAGGTAAGAGTTTGAGGCAACATCTTGTCTCCAGCTCATTTGACAAATCCAAGAGACGTCCTCGCTCTGACTTTTCAGGCACCAGGGGTTGTGGTCGATCAATCTGTGTCACATGTCCTTTTACCTGGGAGACTGAAGAGATAGTTGGCCCCTCCAACACCTTCAAGTTGAAGAACGGTTACACCTGCATCTCCGAAAATGTCATTTACGCCATCCGCTGTGCCAAGTGCCTTAAAATTTACGTAGGAGAAACTTGTCGTCGACTGGGTGACAGATTTGCTGAACACAGGAGAAGTGTTCTCAAATGCGACGATTGCCCAGTCGGCCAGCACTTTTCATTGCCAAACCATGGCGTCAAGGATATGCAGGTGACAGTTCTCCTTGAAACATGCACCGGCGAAAAACAAAGACAGTTTCTTGAGCAAAGAATAATCAACTTTTTAGGCACTTTTCAACCCTTTGGTATGAATGTAAAAAGACAGACCTTTTCTTAATATTTATATATTAGTCATCAAGTTCAGGATCAAAATACCACATGATGTTCTTCGATTCAATTTTATGTCATTCTGTCCTCGTCAGTCGATGTGTGAACATCCTTTTACTTTTTAGCCCCTGAAGAAGGACTTTATGTCCGAAAATTTGGGCATTCTTGTTTTATTTGTTTTAAAGGTTTTATTTCTTTGTATTTCTTATTTAGTTTTTACCTTTTAAATGTGGCTTCACCATCCATTTATTTATCTATTTTATTTATACACAAGCCACAGTGCAACATACTGTATTTATTTTTATTTGAAGCATTTGTAACAGAAGGTACATCAAGAAACCTGGCGGAAAAAAAAACGGTAAAGTAAAAATATCATGCAGGATTAAGGAAAGTTAGTGAAACCCCACAGGATTGGACTCTTCTTTCATTTTCAGGTGAGAACCTTTTATTTATTATTATTAGTAGGTTTTATTCAGTTAATTTATGTATTTCATTATCTTATTTTATCTTACTTAGAATTTAACAAAGCTTGGTCGGTGTTAAAAGCTCGCTAGAGCTTGTGTTGTCTTGTTCTGTAAAGTACCGACTCTAAATAAAACTTTGATTGATTGATCGATTGTTCAGTATCATGCATTTGTTATGATAAGTCTATGGGACGATGTTGCCAAAAGCTAGCTTGTGGACCAGAGGTCCCCGAGGGTAATCACAAGCCTGGTCGTCAGACTTGTCTGACACGATTTACCATAAAATTTCTAATATTTTGTTGCTGAAATGTCCGATTTTTAAATTCTAAATTGTTTAAAACACCAGGTTTCTTTCCTTGTAATACACATGGTCGATATCCTAGGTGCTGGATTTGGCTTCCTTGTTAGAATTTTTTGGTTTTGAGTACTTTTCGTTTTCAACAGTTTGGGTTTGACCTTCCAATGTTTTGATTTAAATGCTACTGATGAGAGGTTACTCCTTGAAATATCGATATATAGCATATCCAAATTAATCGTTTATACCCGCGTTTTGGTATTTGTAATTTTGAAACCACTGGGCGATAACCGCTGCTGGTGGACCAGAGGTCCCCGAGGGTAATCACAAGCCTGGTCGTCAGACTTGTCTGACACGATTTACCATAAAATTTCTAATATTTTGTTGCTGAAATGTCCGATTTTTAAATTCTAAATTGTTTAAAACACCAGGTTTCTTTCCTTGTAATACACATGGTCGATATCCTAGGTGCTGGATTTGGCTTCCTTGTTAGAACTTTTTGGTTTTGAGTACTTTTCGTTTTCAACAGTTTGGGTTTGACCTTCCAATGTTTTGATTTAAATGCTACTGATGAGAGGTTACTCCTTGAAATATCGATATATAGCATATCCAAATTAATCGTTTATACCCGCGTTTTGGTATTTGTAATTTTGAAACCACTGGGCGATAACCGCTGCTGGTGGACCAGAGGTCCCCGAGGGTAATCACAAGCCTGGTCGTCAGACTTGTCTGACACGATTTACCATAAAATTTCTAATATTTTGTTGCTGAAATGTCCGATTTTTAAATTCTAAATTGTTTAAAACACCAGGTTTCTTTCCTTGTAATACACATGGTCGATATCCTAGGTGCTGGATTTGGCTTCCTTGTTAGAACTTTTTGGTTTTGAGTACTTTTCGTTTTCAACAGTTTGGGTTTGACCTTTCAATGTTTTGATTTAAATGCTACTGATGAGAGGTTACTCCTTGAAATATCGATATATAGCATATCCAAATTAATCGTTTATACCCGCGTTTTGGTATTTGTAATTTTGAAACCACTGGGCGATAACCGCTGCTGGTGGACCAGAGGTCCCCGAAGGTAATCACAAGCCTGGTCGTCAGACTTGTCTGACACGATTTACCATAAAATTTCTAATATTTTGTTGCTGAAATGTCCGATTTTTAAATTCTAAATTGTTTAAAACACCAGGTTTCTTTCCTTGTAATACACATGGTCGATATCCTAGGTGCTGGATTTGGCTTCCTTGTTAGAACTTTTTGGTTTTGAGTACTTTTCGTTTTCAACAGTTTGGGTTTGACCTTCCAATGTTTTGATTTAAATGCTACTGATGAGAGGTTACTCCTTGAAATATCGATATATAGCATATCCAAATTAATCGTTTATACCCGCGTTTTGGTATTTGTAATTTTGAAACCACTGGGCGATAACCGCTGCTGGTGGACCAGAGGTCCCCGAGGGTAATCACAAGCCTGGTCGTCAGACTTGTCTGACACGATTTACCATAAAATTTCTAATATTTTGTTGCTGAAATGTCCGATTTTTAAATTCTAAATTGTTTAAAACACCAGGTTTCTTTCCTTGTAATACACATGGTCGATATCCTAGGTGCTGGATTTGGCTTCCTTGTTAGAACTTTTTGGTTTTGAGTACTTTTCGTTTTCAACAGTTTGGGTTTGACCTTCCAATGTTTTGATTTAAATGCTACTGATGAGAGGTTACTCCTTGAAATATCGATATATAGCATATCCAAATTAATCGTTTATACCCGCGTTTTGGTATTTGTAATTTTGAAACCACTGGGCGATAACCGCTGCTGGTGTACCAGAGGTCCCCGAGGGTAATCACAAGCCTGATCGTTAGACTTGTCTGACACGATTTACCATAAAATTTCTAATATTTTGTTGCTGAAATGTCCGATTTTTAAATTCTAAATTGTTTAAAACACCAGGTTTCTTTCCTTGTAATACACATGGTCGATATCCTAGGTGCTGGATTTGGCTTCCTTGTTAGAACTTTTTGGTTTTGAGTACTTTTCGTTTTCAACAGTTTGGGTTTGACCTTCCAATGTTTTGATTTAAATGCTACTGATGAGAGGTTACTCCTTGAAATATCGATATATAGCATATCCAAATTAATCGTTTATACCCGCGTTTTGGTATTTGTAATTTTGAAACCACTGGGCGATAACCGCTGCTGGTGGACCAGAGGTCCCCGAGGGTAATCACAAGCCTGGTCGTCAGACTTGTCTGACACGATTTACCATAAAATTTCTAATATTTTGTTGCTGAAATGTCCGATTTTTAAATTCTAAATTGTTTAAAACACCAGGTTTCTTTCCTTGTAATACACATGGTCGATATCCTAGGTGCTGGATTTGGCTTCCTTGTTAGAACTTTTTGGTTTTGAGTACTTATCGTTTTCAACAGTTTGGGTTTGACCTTCCAATGTTTTGATTTAAATGCTACTGATGAGAGGTTACTCCTTGAAATATCGATATATAGCATATCCAAATTAATCGTTTATACCCGCGTTTTGGTATTTGTAATTTTAAAACCACTGGGCGATAACCGCTGCTGGTGGACCAGAGGTCCCCGAGGGTAATCACAAGCCTGATCGTTAGACTTGTCTGACACGATTTACCATAAAATTTCTAATATTTTGTTGCTGAAATGTCCGATTTTTAAATTCTAAATTGTTTAAAACACCAGGTTTCTTTCCTTGTAATACACATGGTCGATATCCTAGGTGCTGGATTTGGCTTCCTTGTTAGAACTTTTTGGTTTTGAGTACTTTTCGTTTTCAACAGTTTGGGTTTGACCTTCCAATGTTTTGATTTAAATGCTACTGATGAGAGGTTACTCCTTGAAATATCGATATATAGCATATCCAAATTAATCGTTTATACCCGCGTTTTGGTATTTGTAATTTTGAAACCACTGGGCGATAACCGCTGCTGGTGGACCAGAGGTCCCCGAGGGTAATCACAAGCCTGGTCGTCAGACTTGTCTGACACGATTTACCATAAAATTTCTAATATTTTGTTGCTGAAATGTCCGATTTTTAAATTCTAAATTGTTTAAAACACCAGGTTTCTTTCCTTGTAATACACATGGTCGATATCCTAGGTGCTGGATTTGGCTTCCTTGTTAGAACTTTTTGGTTTTGAGTACTTATCGTTTTCAACAGTTTGGGTTTGACCTTCCAATGTTTTGATTTAAATGCTACTGATGAGAGGTTACTCCTTGAAATATCGATATATAGCATATCCAAATTAATCGTTTATACCCGCGTTTTGGTATTTGTAATTTTAAAACCACTGGGCGATAACCGCTGCTGGTGGACCAGAGGTCCCCGAGGGTAATCACAAGCCTGGTCGTCAGACTTGTCTGACACGATTTACCATAAAATTTCTAATATTTTGTTGCTGAAATGTCCGATTTTTAAATTCTAAATTGTTTAAAACACCAGGTTTCTTTCCTTGTAATACACATGGTCGATATCCTAGGTGCTGGATTTGGCTTCCTTGTTAGAACTTTTTGGTTTTGAGTACTTTTCGTTTTCAACAGTTTGGGTTTGACCTTCCAATGTTTTGATTTAAATGCTACTGATGAGAGGTTACTCCTTGAAATATCGATATATAGCATATCCAAATTAATCGTTTATACCCGCGTTTTGGTATTTGTAATTTTGAAACCACTGGGCGATAACCGCTGCTGGTGGACCAGAGGTCCCCGAGGGTAATCACAAGCCTGGTCGTCAGACTTGTCTGACACGATTTACCATAAAATTTCTAATATTTTGTTGCTGAAATGTCCGATTTTTAAATTCTAAATTGTTTAAAACACCAGGTTTCTTTCCTTGTAATACACATGGTCGATATCCTAGGTGCTGGATTTGGCTTCCTTGTTAGAACTTTTTGGTTTTGAGTACTTTTCGTTTTCAACAGTTTGGGTTTGACCTTCCAATGTTTTGATTTAAATGCTACTGATGAGAGGTTACTCCTTGAAATATCGATATATAGCATATCCAAATTAATCGTTTATACCCGCGTTTTGGTATTTGTAATTTTGAAACCACTGGGCGATAACCGCTGCTGGTGGACCAGAGGTCCCCGAGGGTAATCACAAGCCTGGTCGTCAGACTTGTCTGACACGATTTACCATAAAATTTCTAATATTTTGTTGCTGAAATGTCCGATTTTTAAATTCTAAATTGTTTAAAACACCTGGTTTCTTTCCTTGTAATACACATGGTCGATATCCTAGGTGCTGGATTTGGCTTCCTTGTTAGAACTTTTTGGTTTTGAGTACTTTTCGTTTTCAACAGTTTGGGTTTGACCTTCCAATGTTTTGATTTAAATGCTACTGATGAGAGGTTACTCCTTGAAATATCGATATATAGCATATCCAAATTAATCGTTTATACCCGCGTTTTGGTATTTGTAATTTTGAAACCACTGGGCGATAACCGCTGCTGGTGGACCAGAGGTCCCCGAGGGTAATCACAAGCCTGGTCGTCAGACTTGTCTGACACGATTTACCATAAAATTTCTAATATTTTGTTGCTGAAATGTCCGATTTTTAAATTCTAAATTGTTTAAAACACCAGGTTTCTTTCCTTGTAATACACATGGTCGATATCCTAGGTGCTGGATTTGGCTTCCTTGTTAGAACTTTTTGGTTTTGAGTACTTATCGTTTTCAACAGTTTGGGTTTGACCTTCCAATGTTTTGATTTAAATGCTACTGATGAGAGGTTACTCCTTGAAATATCGATATATAGCATATCCAAATTAATCGTTTATACCCGCGTTTTGGTATTTGTAATTTTGAAACCACTGGGCGATAACCGCTGCTGGTGGACCAGAGGTCCCCGAGGGTAATCACAAGCCTGGTCGTCAGACTTGTCTGACACGATTTACCATAAAATTTCTAATATTTTGTTGCTGAAATGTCCGATTTTTAAATTCTAAATTGTTTAAAACACCAGGTTTCTTTCCTTGTAATACACATGGTCGATATCCTAGGTGCTGGATTTGGCTTCCTTGTTAGAACTTTTTGGTTTTGAGTACTTTTCGTTTTCAACAGTTTGGGTTTGACCTTCCAATGTTTTGATTTAAATGCTACTGATGAGAGGTTACTCCTTGAAATATCGATATATAGCATATCCAAATTAATCGTTTATACCCGCGTTTTGGTATTTGTAATTTTGAAACCACTGGGCGATAACCGCTGCTGGTGGACCAGAGGTCCCCGAGGGTAATCACAAGCCTGGTCGTCAGACTTGTCTGACACGATTTACCATAAAATTTCTAATATTTTGTTGCTGAAATGTCCGATTTTTAAATTCTAAATTGTTTAAAACACCAGGTTTCTTTCCTTGTAATACACATGGTCGATATCCTAGGTGCTGGATTTGGCTTCCTTGTTAGAACTTTTTGGTTTTGAGTACTTATCGTTTTCAACAGTTTGGGTTTGACCTTCCAATGTTTTGATTTAAATGCTACTGATGAGAGGTTACTCCTTGAAATATCGATATATAGCATATCCAAATTAATCGTTTATACCCGCGTTTTGGTATTTGTAATTTTGAAACCACTGGGCGATAACCGCTGCTGGTGGACCAGAGGTCCCCGAGGGTAATCACAAGCCTGGTCGTCAGACTTGTCTGACACGATTTACCATAAAATTTCTAATATTTTGTTGCTGAAATGTCCGATTTTTAAATTCTAAATTGTTTAAAACACCAGGTTTCTTTCCTTGTAATACACATGGTCGATATCCTAGGTGCTGGATTTGGCTTCCTTGTTAGAACTTTTTGGTTTTGAGTACTTTTCGTTTTCAACAGTTTGGGTTTGACCTTCCAATGTTTTGATTTAAATGCTACTGATGAGAGGTTACTCCTTGAAATATCGATATATAGCATATCCAAATTAATCGTTTATACCCGCGTTTTGGTATTTGTAATTTTGAAACCACTGGGCGATAACCGCTGCTGGTGGACCAGAGGTCCCCGAGGGTAATCACAAGCCTGGTCGTCAGACTTGTCTGACACGATTTACCATAAAATTTCTAATATTTTGTTGCTGAAATGTCCGATTTTTAAATTCTAAATTGTTTAAAACACCAGGTTTCTTTCCTTGTAATACACATGGTCGATATCCTAGGTGCTGGATTTGGCTTCCTTGTTAGAACTTTTTGGTTTTGAGTACTTATCGTTTTCAACAGTTTGGGTTTGACCTTCCAATGTTTTGATTTAAATGCTACTGATGAGAGGTTACTCCTTGAAATATCGATATATAGCATATCCAAATTAATCGTTTATACCCGCGTTTTGGTATTTGTAATTTTGAAACCACTGGGCGATAACCGCTGCTGGTGGACCAGAGGTCCCCGAGGGTAATCACAAGCCTGGTCGTCAGACTTGTCTGACACGATTTACCATAAAATTTCTAATATTTTGTTGCTGAAATGTCCGATTTTTAAATTCTAAATTGTTTAAAACACCAGGTTTCTTTCCTTGTAATACACATGGTCGATATCCTAGGTGCTGGATTTGGCTTCCTTGTTAGAACTTTTTGGTTTTGAGTACTTTTCGTTTTCAACAGTTTGGGTTTGACCTTCCAATGTTTCGATTTAAATGCTACTGATGAGAGGTTACTCCTTGAAATATCGATATATAGCATATCCAAATTAATCGTTTATACCCGCGTTTTGGTATTTGTAATTTTGAAACCACTGGGCGATAACCGCTGCTGGTGGACCAGAGGTCCCCGAGGGTAATCACAAGCCTGGTCGTCAGACTTGTCTGACACGATTTACCATAAAATTTCTAATATTTTGTTGCTGAAATGTCCGATTTTTAAATTCTAAATTGTTTAAAACACCAGGTTTCTTTCCTTGTAATACACATGGTCGATATCCTAGGTGCTGGATTTGGCTTCCTTGTTAGAACTTTTTGGTTTTGAGTACTTTTCGTTTTCAACAGTTTGGGTTTGACCTTCCAATGTTTTGATTTAAATGCTACTGATGAGAGGTTACTCCTTGAAATATCGATATATAGCATATTCAAATTAATCGTTTATACCCGCGTTTTGGTATTTGTAATTTTGAAACCACTGGGCGATAACCGCTGCTGGTGGACCAGAGGTCCCCGAGGGTAATCACAAGCCTGGTCGTCAGACTTGTCTGACACGATTTACCATAAAATTTCTAATATTTTGTTGCTGAAATGTCCGATTTTTAAATTCTAAATTGTTTAAAACACCAGGTTTCTTTCCTTGTAATACACATGGTCGATATCCTAGGTGCTGGATTTGGCTTCCTTGTTAGAACTTTTTGGTTTTGAGTACTTTTCGTTTTCAACAGTTTGGGTTTGACCTTCCAATGTTTCGATTTAAATGCTACTGATGAGAGGTTACTCCTTGAAATATCGATATATAGCATATCCAAATTAATCGTTTATACCCGCGTTTTGGTATTTGTAATTCGGTAATTTCCGGAAAATCGTTTTTCAGCGGAAAAGACCGAATGGTGTTTAAATAAAAATCTGTGTTTAAAAATAAACAAGTGGATGAATGAGGGTTTTATCACTGTTTTTGAATTTCAATTTTTTTATTTTTGCATTTTAAACAGATTATGATGTATTTTTAATAAGCCCAGAGGGTGGATTGTTTTTCCTGCTCCGTGCCTATTATTTTGTTCACTCCGTAAAAGTAAACCTGTTCTGGTTTTATCGTCAGTATATTTCTGGCACATCTCAAAACATGCACAATGCCGAAGGACTCGTATCTGCGATGCTCGCTATTATACATATGAGTATACCAATAGGGTCCGACTATACGCGTACTGTTCGACTATTTGAGTATACCCATATGGTCATAACCAAACGCGTATGGTCCGAATACTGATATGGTCCGGAATATAGGAATTGAATTGATTTCCAGGGCTTGTTGGAAATTTTGTTATTTTCGCGATATATGATCACGTCTTACACACAGATTGCTCATCGTTTGTTGTTGTCACTCCTTGTGCTCTTACATATATAGCCGAATATGGAGTTTTTATTCTTTAGATAAGTAGATATTTGTCATAGTGCTTTTATTGTTTGTTTTTGCTATGATTTGCGCTTCATTTATATCCGCCCTATCTTTTATGTATAGAGCTTTTTTCCTTTGCAATATCCCTTTTAAACTTATTTGCATCTTTGATGCTGTTTGTTTTCTATCTCCGAATCGTTTGTTCTTATTAGCGCTGATACAAGGTTATACTCAAATTAGGTCATTACATCATAATCTAAAATAATGTTTGATGGTATCAAAATTTAGATTTTCCATTTATTTCAATAAAAAAATCTACAAACGGAAGGGAATATATAAAAAAAGCTCTACCTTGATTTAGATATTTAACACACTTTATCAATCAATTGAAACAATAACAAAACTATTGAACTAAGAAGATTAATTTCATATTTTGCAAAATGAGAACAAACAAAGCAGGTCAGCGAAAAAGAGAGATTGAAATCGCAACGGTACTCACTTGGTATGGTCATTTAAAAAGATATGGTGAAGTAAACCTGATTTTATGACACCAAATATTTCTGTTCAATTATGATCTTTGGTTCCAGTAGCAATTCAATTATAAGGACTTGGTATATTTTATGAACAAATATGGAATAGGTATGTTTTCTATTTGGGTCTCTTAGTTCGTAAACGTATAACAAAAGTAGACCCCAAAATCAATCCAATTTATCCTTTCATGGACAATAACATTGGTGTATTATTATAAAGCAATCAGCCAGCCAGAATAAAATTATTGATTGAAATAAAGGTAATACAAAAATTATCGAACTTGGAGGATCAATCTCAATGTCTAAGAGAAAAGACAAAACATAAAAGATACACTGGAACTAAGAGTTTTTTTTAGTCCTTTAGACCCCTAGTTTCATAAAAGAAAAAAATAGAACATGTATATAGACCACAAAAAAGGCCGTCCATTCACCATTTTATGGTGAGGAACCTCGCTCACTGTTTTATCATTTAGCTAATTGGATAATTTTGTAAATTGATTTTCTTATAAACATAAAACGAAAAAGAGGAAAACCAACAAACCCCATACCTCCTTTTAATGGAATTAAATTTTGATTATTAAATTTCACAATTAAAACTGTCACAGACATCGACAGAGATCCTAGGGACTGCATCATTTCATTACACGTCAGGGAATTTTGTTGCGGTTGAGGGAAGCTCATTTTACACCCGCTAAAAATGTTACTTCGTTATCAGTGACTGGTGAAAAAAATAATGTAAGACGAATAAATTGTTAAGTTAATGTTTAGCTGGTTGTTGAAGTGAGATGATCATCTTTATATCCCTTTTATATCTCTAAACCTTGTTGTATTTTGTGTTACTACCGGGTCCTACGATAGCAAAAGAAGAGGGAGATTTGTCGCGATAAAATTTATCTTAACCCATATATGAAGATGTAGAAATGATTTACATCTCTGCTTTAAAGTCACAAATTATATGCAAACACAAATAAACACGAAAAGAGACATTTTGAATGTGTGGATCATATCTAATAGATTTGTAAGAAGCTTTAC
The DNA here is from genome assembly GCA_963971305.1 of Arcuatula senhousia. Taxonomy (NCBI): domain Eukaryota; kingdom Metazoa; phylum Mollusca; class Bivalvia; order Mytilida; family Mytilidae; genus Arcuatula; species Arcuatula senhousia. The sequence goes on along the minus strand of OZ020307.1, from coordinate 67,666,801 downwards.
TGACTCATTGATTCCTGTTAAATTCCCCCGAGACAATAGGATATTTGACCTGATTCTTGCTTCTGGTTGATGTTCCAGGCTTCGACAGAGACCTGATCCTTGTTGAATGTTAGTGATTCTGATGTTGTTTCGATGTCCTGCTCAGGTGAAGGTATTTTTGATGAGGTATCATCGGAAAGTTGAAAGGATTCAGTACTGTGATTGCTGACTTTATAGTTGGCTAAAATAGCTGTTTTAAAACAAATTCAATTAGTGCAAAAGAAAGCACGAAAGGAAAAGGGTAAACACATTAAAATATATGTAAGAAAAACATCGATAACCAGAAAATTCAAATGATTAACCAAGATGTACTTAATTTTGCATTTCGTTTTATATATTCAAGAAGAAATATCTCACAAGACATCAGTAAAGTCTCGATGTCATCTTTAGAAAAAATATCAAAGGATCAAAATTATTTGATTAGACAATAATTAAAAACTACAATACTGTTCGACGTCTACAAACATCATAAGAATAACCTCCTGATTCTAAAAGGTCTGCTTCATATTTTGATTTATATATCGAAATCGACACACAAGGAAGACTTCGTACAAAATTCTCTGACCAACGTGAAGAATTTACTTTCTATTGTCAAGTTACCTTTATTGTGTGGCACGATTTCGTCCATTTTAGCAGTGGGAGTTTATGTATTACAACTGATTCGTTTTACAAGAGCTTATTAGGATTGCTGTGATTCGAATGTCAAAAGTCCGAAAGGGAAAAGACAAAATCGGTAAACACAAGCGAGAACAGCACAAGGAAACTGACAAAAACATAAAAAAAAACAAAAACGCAAACTCAATAGAATAGTGACAACTGGACACAACTCGAGGAACAATAAACTGTGTATTAGTATTTTTTTTGTGTCAGACGACACGCTCTATATCACGAAAATTATGAAAACATCCCACAAACTCATGAGTTCCGATACGTTAACTTAACACCTGGAGAGGGCGGAAATTTTACCTCTTATAATGTATCATCAAACTATTTAAACCAAAGCTATTTGACATTTTGTTTGCATCCTAATCTGTCAACTTCCCAAAATGAAATAAGATTTACTGAGAAAAATACTTAATAAAGTTAATTGAATATTTGAACAAAATTCCTGTACATTGCTTTGGGTATATTAATTGAGATTTTTTGTTAGTGTTAAACATTGTAATCATTGTTAATGTGTCAAAATATTGGAAGCAATAAACTATTAGAATCAATAAATCTATATAAAACTAATTTGCAATTCAAAGAGCGATACTTATGAGAACCTCAAATCTTGAATAAAGGAATGCATTCTATAGAAAAGATCGGTAGTCAAATTAGTTCCTTCACATTTGACATGCCTTACTTCTAAGTTTTCGCAATTGCAAGTTGACATTTCTCAGTTTCAAGTTGATATTTTTACTTCTAGCTTCCAATTTCTCACTTGTCAGCATAAAAGTAAGCAATGTCAGCTATTAACTGAACACTATTAACTTGGAACAAAATATCAAGAAATGTGGAAGAATAGTATCATGTTAGGAAAAATATAAATGTCTTGCTTGTATGTTGCTTTTTGTATACATGTACATATGTGGTAAAGAGATCAAATAAACCATATTAACTTAAAAAAACTATAGTTAGTCAAATTATGTCAAAATAAAAACTTAATTTCAATTTATAGATATTTGGGAGTCCTTTAACAAAGCGTTACATAAAAAAATAAAAAGCTTCGCCGAGCGCAGCATGATACGACCGCAACATGTTGAACCCTGTATGTTTTAGGCCTAATATGGATAGTCTATTGGTCTGGACACATGCAGCCCATGGTGGACTGACAAAGGTTTTTGACACATGCTTTTCTGATGGACTTTCGACCCAGGGGGTAAAAATATAAATTTTGAATGTTGTATTCTACTCTTTAAAAGAATAATGTTTGTTGAAAAAATTAAAAATCTAACCAGAATTTTTTTTTATACAGCCCCAAAAATTTATTCTTAAATTTAGAATCGCTACCTGACAAGAATAAATTTGCAAAATTTTTTTTCAAAATCGGACCACAAATAAAAAATCCCCATTTGGGAAAAAGGGGGGGGGGTCCGCAAAAACTAATTCTTAATTTTGTATTCGCTATTTGACAAGAACAAACATGCAAAAAAATTTTTCAAAATCGGACCAGAAATAAAAAAGTTACAATTTTGGCCCCTTTTGGTCCCTAACAACGTAACAGTAAAAAAGAACACAAAATATATCTGCTACTTGACAAGAATAAACTTGCAAAAAAAATTATCAAAATCGGACAAGAATTTGAAAAGTTTCGATTTCGGCCCCTTTTGGTCCCTTATTACGTAACAGGTGAAAAAGGGGTGGAGGTCGCAAAAATAAATTCTCAAATTTGGATTCGCTACTTGACAAAAATAAACTTGCAAAAAAAAATTTCAAAATCGGACCACAAATAAAAAAGTTTCGATTTTTGCCCCATTTGGCCCCTAATTACGTAATAGGGGGAAAAAGGGGGGGTCGCAAAAATTAATTCTTAATTTTGTATCCGCTATTTGACAAGAACAAACATGCAAAAAAAATTTTCAAAATCGGACCACAAATAAAAAAGTTTTTATTTTGGCTCCTTTTGGCCCCTAATTACACAACGGAAAAAAGGGGGCACAAAAATTCATCAGGTTCATTTTTGTTATTGTAAGAAACATTCTTGACAAATTTCACAGCAATAGGCCAACTAGGACCAAAGTTATGGTGGAAACAAGTAAAATATTTGAATTTTTTGCCCCCTTTGGGCCCCTAATTTCGAAACAAAATAAAGGGGGCCCCCAAAATCAATCCCATTCATTCTTGTATGGTAAGGAACATCACTGTCAAATTTCATACCAATTGGATAACTAGAACTAAAGTTATTGTGGAAACAAACAAAAAAGTAATATTTTTGGCCCTTTTTTGGCCCTTAATTTCTAAACGAAAAATGGGGGGACCCCCAAAATCAATCCCATCCATCCTTTTATGGTAAGGAACATCATTGTAAACTTTCATAGCAATGGAATAACTGGAACTAAAGTTATTGTGGAAACACTAAAAAGTTAACAGATACCGACGACGACGACGACGACGACGACGACGACGACGACAACGACAGCATCATTAAGTATTACACAATTTATCTGCAGAACCTAACCTCTGACAAACTGCATGTCGTAAAAGGTTGTATCCGTGGTCCATTCACCTCCTACTTGTTTAATAGCTTGGTCATCCCTAGGGTCTATATGATAAAGAACGTGTGTGGTACACGAACCTAAGCTATGATTTACTTCAAAACCCATGCATTCTAATCCTTCGGCTACTTCTTCTCTGCATATTTCTTCGCATTGTTTTGGGGTTGCATTCGAGTTGGAGATCACTTCAAGGAGTGGGTTATTACGGGCAGATAAACCAGGCATCTCAAAGAAGTAGAAGTAATCTTCTGGTAAAATAATAAACATTTGGGCCTATGTCAAAATGATTTGTAAAACTATTGAATAATATTTATAATTTGTAAGTAAAATATAAATGATAATTTCAAATTAAATGTCCATACTTGTACCTAATTTGATATGAGTAAAACAAACATCTTAACAATTTTATGCATACAGATTATATTTCATTTATACCCATTTCACATATACGAGATTTCCTTATCGCAAATCGTAAATCACTCTTTGTTATTATGAGTTACAGAGGAACCTAATTGAATTGAACTATGTATATTATGTACAAGTTATCGAGGAACACGACTAGTTTGAGGTATAATTAATGTGTTCAAGTTATCGAGGAACATAATTGGTTTGGGGTATGGGTATTACGTTTGAGTTAACATGGAACCTTATTTATAAGAGATTTGAATATTATATTTGAGTTATTGAGGTACCTAATTGGTTTTTAGGTAAGAATATTATATTTGGGTTGTCGAGGAACTAGTTGGTTTGAGTTTTGGAAACTATTCTTGAGTTATCGAGCAGCCTTATTGATTTTAGTTATGAAGATTATGTTTGATTTGTCATTGGTAGGGTACAGCTGCTAATTTGAATGTGTGTTATATTTTACAGTATGACATACAGTCTTTGTACTGAAAATTACATTGGAAAGTCCATCAACCTGGATAAGAACCCTTACCCCATATTGATCTGAGGAAAGAGATTATCTTTGAGTAATCGTGCAACCTTATTGATTCGAGGTATGAATATTATGAAGGTAAATAAATGGATGGTGAAGCCACATTTTAAAACTAAGAAATATAAATACATAAAACCTTTAAAACAACTAAAACAACTTGGACATAAAGTACTTCTTCAGGTGCTAAAAAGTAAAAAGATGTTGACACATCGACTGACGAGGACAGAATGACATAAAAAAGACTCGAAGAACATCACGTGGTATAGTAATTCTGAACTTGCTGACTAATTTATAAATATTAAGAAAAGGTCTGTCTTTTTACATTTATACCAAAGGGTTGAAAAGTGCCTAAAAAATTGATAATTCATTGAAAACATTTCCAGTTTTCTCCATAATGTTTTCATGCCAATAGTGGATAACTTGCCAACCTATGTTTAGGACACTACTCATGCTCTTAATATCCTAGAGTTCTTTGAACTTGAAAATCCAAATGACGTTAGACTGTTCTCCATGGATGTTACTGCTCTCTACACTGGTATTCCGAACAACAATACCATGATCGCTTTAAAACATTTTTTGGACAGAAGACCCAATCCCTATGTAAAAACGGATGTCATCTTGAGATTAGCAGAACTTGTTCTCAATCTCAACACTTTTCAGTTTAATGGAGAGTTTTATTCTCAGTCTGGCGGTGTTGCCATGGGCACTAAGATGGGTCCTAGTTTCGCCTGTTTGTTTGTTGGGTATTTGGAAGAGAAAATGTTTTCTGAATACGTTGGTCCTGTCCCTGACCTATACAAACGATACATAGATGATGCTTTCGGTGTATCATCTGATAGTGAAGATGATTTGAACTCATTCATCAGTTTTGTCCCTTGCTATCATCATGCCATTCAGTAAACCTTTACCATCTCACAAGAGAAACTCTCCTTCCTTGACTTGGAATGTAGCATCCTAAACGGCAAAATACTAACGTCTGTGTTCTATAAACCCACTGATGCACACTGCTACCTGAAATATCAATCTTGTAATCCCCAGAGCTGCAAAAATGCCATTCCTAGGTCTCAATTTCTGAGACTTAAACGGATTTGCAGCAATGATGATGATATTAAAGTTAAAAGTAGCAATATGAAATCATTCTTTGTAAAAAGGGGATATCCGAATAACATCTTGGATAAAGCTATCGACTCAGTGTCCCGGGTGACACGATCAAAGACTTTGGAGCCCAGGTCAAGACGCAAGAATGACCGTATACCTTTGGTACTTACGCACCACCCTCATAACATCGTTATACGGAACATTCTGATGCGCAATTTTCAAGTCCATCGTCTTGAAGGACGAACACATGTCGACAGTGTTCGACTCATCACCCCTGACTGCTTTTTGCAAAAGTAAGAATTTGGGGCAACATCTTGTCTCCGGTTTATTTGAAAAATCCAAGAGACGTCCTCGCTCTGACTATTTAGGCACCAGAGGTTGTGGTCGATCCATCTGTATCACATGTGCCTTTACCTGGGAGACTGAAGAGATAGTTTGCCCCTCCAACACTTTCAAGTTGAAGAACGGTTATACCTGCATCTCCGAAAATGTCATTTACGCCATCCGCTGTGCTAAGTGCCTTAAAATTTACGTAGAAGAAACCTATCAAAGACTGGGTGACAGATTTGCTGAACACAGGAGAAGTGTTCTCAAATGTGACGATTGCCCAGTCGGCCAACACTTTTCATTGCCAAACCATAGCGTCCAGGATATGCAGGTAACCGTTCTCCTTGAAACATGCACCAGCGACAAACAAAGACAGTTTCTTGAGCAAAGAATAATCAATTTATGTCCGAAAATTTGGGGCATTCTTGTTTTAGTTGTTTTAAAGGTTTCATTAATGTATATTTCTTCTTTAGTTTTTACTTTTTGAATGTGGCTTCACCATCCATTTATTTATCTTTTTTATTTATACACAAGCCACAGTGTAACATATTTTATTTTATTTCTATGAATATTATGATTAAGGGAGCGAGGAACCTTATTGGTTCTGGGTAAACAGATGATGTTTCAGTTACAGAGGAACCTTTTTGGTTTGAGGTATGATTATTATGTTTGGATCATCGAGAAGCCTTATTGTTTTTCATATGTGGAGATTGTGATTTTTTAATCGAGCAACCTTACTCGTTTGAGGTATCGAGGTTATGTATGAGTTATTGAAGGACCCTTTTTGAGGTATGAAAAAAATGTTTGGTGTATCGGGAACCTTATTGATTTGAGTTATGGAGATTACGTTTGAGGTGACGAGGAACATTATTGTTAAATTGTTTCAATATCATGTTTGAATTATCAAGGAATCTTATTGATTTCAGATATAAAATTTTGTTTGATTTATCGAGGAACCTTATTGATTGAAGGCATGGAGATTATGTTTGAGCTATCGAGGAACATTATGGACTTGATTATAAGGATTCTGTATGGGCTATTAGAGAAGGATTTGGTTTTGAGTTATCGAGGCAACTTTTGATTTTAGGTATACAGATTATATTATGGTTATCGTGGAACCTTATTGATTTGAGGTATGAAGTGTTTGTTTGAGTTATCATATTGATATTGAGCTATGAAGAAACCTGAGTTGGATTAAAACATTATAAACATTTTTATTAAGGATGGTCACTGTTCATGTTTCAGGATTTCAGTCTGATTTCGGAACTCCTCTAGACTTTGCCTTTAAATATTGAAGAATTTTTTTGCAAACTGACCCCTACTTTTTATGATATTTTCTGATAATATAGACATTAACAATCAACTGTATAAAATTTCTTGAAATTCTGGATATAACTTCATGGTTTTTAAGGCCAAAAAACTTCACAATGTTAAATTTATGTAAAATCTAGAGGAGTCTGATTTACCGCCAAATTTTTGACGTCATTTATCTCGAAAACAAGCACACGGACCTATCATTTTCTTTTTGCTATTTGATTAAGTAAACCATTATCTATCATTTCCACCACACATCATAAAATCTTTGATATAAAAAAGTTCAGGAGTGACCATCCTAAAAAGTACCTTGCTTTGAATCTGAAATAAATTGTTTACATTTGTTATGTCAAAGTTTTATGGAAATTAATATTTTTTTATCATTTTGATAATATAAAATTTTAGGACAAAAACGTTAAATGTATGATTTATTTAATATATTAAACACATTTTCGTATGAATGCTAATATATTCGTGTAGTAGTTACCACAAAGGTTAAACATTACCCGTTGGAGCTGGCATTTCACAAATAAAACTATGGAGACTTTCACAATCGTCTGTTGACCAATGTGTATAACCTGTTGACAAATTTCCAATAACACAATGTTGACTCGCCACAGTGACATCGAGACCCGTGACTGGCCATGATTCAGGATCAGTTGTTGCTTCAAGTCGTTTATTTATTGTCCAGAAAGTATGATTACTTTAAAATAATGAAATGATTAAACTATAAAATATTTTGATATTAAATATTCAACAAATCATAAGTCTTTTTACAATATACTTTACTAAGTACTGTGATAGCTTACATAACAAATGACAGGCGATTCAAATGGCAATATGACAACCGTGTCGGTAATTTTATGTCAGTACAAGAATTTAAAAATGAGCATTTGGTGTACTGCTTAAAACTATCAATCGAATTACACAACAGCGAGCATTTTTAAGATAATACGCAACCTACGGTATTTTTCATTGGCATGAAAGAATATATAGTCAAGTACATCATACTTGATTCAGGTAACATTATGACCAAATATAAGAATGCTATTTTTTTCGCCCTACACTTTGGGCATTGCATTTTGTGAAGTTTTTTAAACGATAACAATACCATCTTGTAAGTTCTTCAGAATAATTATAGTTTCTTCAGATGTATCACACTATATTCTTCATTTAATGTAAATCTCATCATTTCTAAATAGTTCTAATATAATGGAATATATGTCTATATGATAAAGTTTATATAAAATAAATGATTTCTTTATTTTTGTGCGGTTTGTCAATGGTATACAATTTCTAATCAAACTATGACTTTTCTATGATGAAAGTGTTAAGGCAACAATGAAAGAAATATTATTTGTGGTTTCATTCATTTTTCCATCAACATTCCCCTTATGACATACACACAAACACATATTACTTACACAAAAGGATGCCACAGAGAATGACCAAAATAGAAGAAATTTGAATATTCAACCGATTGTACATAATCCAATAAGATCAAATCGCCCCCTTCCTCTTGACAGTGTCCTTTGGCTGTATTCCATGTGACCATTCCATCATAGAACACGTTGGTTGAACCTGATAAAATGGAAAATGAAAGAATACACATCATAAAAAGACAGCAAACTAGTGCAATAGAACATTTGCTCGGGATAAATTCCCATTTTGCATGCAATAACCCTATAATAGCTTTACGCTTTGACACCATTATAATACCTCAGTTTTATGATTTAAAGTCGAGCTTTCATTTTCAAAATCTCTCTTTGTGTAAGCAACTCTTTTGCTCTGAGAACCATAGGCTCTATTTACAATGGCAAAAACAGACACCCTGCTTTGCGCTTCTGAGCACATCTCATGTTAATAGAGCAACAAAAAAAAGCTACATACAAAGTAGCTAAAGCAACAGCTAGCACAGGGTAACATCAAAGAAAATGCACAACAGTACACTTTATTAGTTTTAAAATTAAATCCAATTCAAAACCAGTAAAATAAAAATGCTAAAAATTAAAAATAAAACATCAACAACAATAAAAATAGAACGAAAGAAAAAACCCAAAACGTTCATAAAGCACGAACCATTTTTTTATGTTGGGGGCCTTGGATTTTCCAACTGGATAATATTTTTTTTTGACAAAAGCAACATCAATTTTTTTTCATTACATTCAGAATATTTTTTATTTTCTTAATCATTTTTATCGTTTGATGATATGCATGTCCATTAGAAAGAAATGATCTCTACATTATTCTTATCATTTACCTTCTTACTGATATATTATTGGCCTTAATCTTTATCTGCTTAGCTGTTTGAATATTGTCTTGCTATTTAGCCTGCCTTGTAATAAAATTGGTACGGTTACATTTTTGTAATATTTGCTTTGTAATTCAGAATTATTTATTGTTCTGGTCTTCTTTCCCATCTTTTAATGTACATCTGTCATTCTTCCTTCCCCTTGTATTTAACATAGGTCTAAATAATAAAGTAAAGTGTGGGTTTCAAGGGTTTCAAAGCGTAGCGAGGCAAAACGATGTGCAGTGTTTTGAGGCTCAAGGCCCCTAGCTATAAGCTCCAAAAATGGTGCTAAATCCTGGAATTTGGGCATTCCAAGTGAGTGGTTTAGCGTCCATATATTATTTTTGGTCTGTTTTGAGGTCATTGTCGGAAACAAAGTAAATTATTTTGGCACATCAATTAATGGTTCACGCCCATTATAACAGTTAAGGGTACAGGTCTTGACTTCGTTGTAAAGCTTAAACATATTTTTAGAATCTGTTTAATTTACCACAAAGCAACAGAGTTAATGGCATGTATGTATAGTGGAAGACCACAACTCTTGATTTCTGACTTCTTATTGTATTAAGTTTTTGAATGTACAACGTTGATAAAACTCCAAAGTCAAGATTCAAGATTTAACTCAGATAGGAACATCAATGAAGCATTTCATACATTTCTTTTTCATTTTACCAGTCAGCTTTATATTTTGTTGTTGTTGCCATTAAGCAACAGTTCCTTCATTCTTATTAGTTTTTCTTTTTTCATGTAGGTTAATTTATAGCTGCCATAGACCTATGATCTTTATTTCAAAATTGTTTTGAGGCTCAAGGCGCCTAAATATAAGCGCATTTCAAAGATGAGCCAATTTTGGTCTGTGTCTACTGATCACATGCATTTTAGTGCTAGATGTCCTATATACATTTTCCAAATAAATTTTATCAGCAATTTGATAGTCTACAAGAATTTATAAACAAATATGTTCAAGTATTGTATAATCAGTTACAGCTAAAATTTACCAAATAAAGTTGCTTTCTAGATTCTTATATTTTTTTCCAATATAACAGATTTTATTATATTTCTTTTTTAATTTGAGAACTTTTATTTTTTTCAAGTCCACTAAATAGATTTTTATTTTTTTCAATAGATATTGGAGTTGAACAAAATCCCAGTTCACCATCATAGGAAAAAGGTTCGTGTATAATTTTAATCTCATTATCTTGATAGGGATGCTTTCAACTGTGCACTTCATTTGAGCGAGAGAAAAAAAGTTTAATTTAAGGTAAAGTATACGTAATTGAGCGCCTCTAGCGGTTGCTACGTAACGTCATAATGTGATCCATAAAATGACGCGACGTTCGAAGCTTCACGTTCGTTTTTTATTTCGTTTTATTCAGCAAATCTTCATATGCGTATTACTGATATTTTCTGCCGATACAAACGTGCAGTTACATAAGTCTAGCCGTAACATTGGTTAAGAATATTAGCGACAAGTCATCATTATTTAAAAAAAGAAGAAAAGCAAGGATTCAATTTGGTATTGCAAGATACTAGTGGTCTGGTGAAAAAATCGACAACGGCGACAAAGTATTGAAGCTGTATCGACAAATAAAACAGCAAAGTAAATCATTTTTCAAGTTTATAAGAATTTTCTATTAACTACAAGAAAAAAAATCAAGGAAAAAGTACTACTGTCTTAAGGAATACAATTTATTTGGTCGTATATGCAGGAATAACTAGATCATAAAGTTTAACGACTTTCGAAAAGGAAATACTGCATCCTTTTGCTTATGCTACTTTTTTTAAATAAGGCAGCAATTTAAAAAAAAGAATTTTGTGAACAGATGACATGATGACTAAAAAGGTTACTTTTAATAAATCTTAATGACATTCCGTTTCACTTTTCATTGGACGGAACCTATCACTTTGTCACGGAAATTTGTACGCATAAAAATGGTTAATTTTTCGGGCAAACTTTTGAGAAATGTCTTAACCAAATAATGTCAATTTTGCTGGGCCCGCATAATTGAAGGTAATAAAAGACTGATGTACTTGAATGGACAATCTCAAATGTCCAAGAGAAAAAGGCAAAACAAAAAATAAGGAAGACATATAAGAAACAAATCAAGATCACATTGGTCCGAACAGTAAAGGCATTTCAAAAGAAATTATATATGGGTTAAACCAAGTTTTATGCTTCCAAACCAACAAATATTTCCAAATACTTTAACTACTTAACTCTAAGCACATAAATGTATCTGGACTTTATACAGTGATAGAATACTATTTAAGTCCGTACGGTGCCCAGGAGGCGAATCGGCACGCAGCGGAGCCAACCTTGTCGTAAAAGATGACTTAGGGTCGTGAGATATCATTTTCTTTTTGCTATTTGATTAATTAAACAATCATCTTTCATTTTCACCACATATCATATAATCTTTGATATCAAATGTTCAGGAGTGACCATCTTAAATCCGACACTTCAAGTAATTAATGATTTGGTGAAATAACATCACTCAAAACTGACACATTAGGTCGCAAAAATGCTCAAATTGATAAGTTGAAAAAAAATTATAGAAGTTTTAACTTAATATTAAGCTATCAATATTTCTACCAGCAAAGACTAGATTAAATATATAACCAAAATGCCTAACTGATATAATCTTTCTTTATTAGAAAGCCTACCTTTAACAAATGGGTAACGTAATTGGCAGTAAAAGGCATACGAATTATGACAGGGTTCTGCGATCCACCTTGTTTTGTTGACATTAGGATAAAAAGCCACCAAAGCACAGTATAAGTCGTGGTCGTCTGCTAGATGGTTGTCATACGGGAAAAAGTCATCTTTACTTTCAGCATATATCATCACTGACGATTCCTTCACACGATGCACTGACCAAAAGTATATGACTCTAAAAAAAACACAATTTGTAAGCATATACAAGTCAATGATGAGGATCTCAATAAACAGTGATACAATACACCATGAAAACAAAAAAAAAGATAAAACGCGCATCTTGTGGCATTAACTTATCTTACACTTGCATGCTGTATTAACGTTTAATGTTTCTAATCTCTTCTTTTGAAAGTATTGAAAATCGTTCCGGTCGTCAATGTTTGCACACACTCGCAATTATTATGAATAAAGGTAATTACAATTCTATCGAACCGGGATAAATAATAGCGTGGGAGAAGGTAAAGATTAAAAACTAAATTAATAATGAAGTGTTGATTCAAGACTAAATAAATGATTTATTAAGACTTTTTGTCTACTTACTCAACCTCATACTGCCATAGGGCCATATTGGCAAGCTTTTTGGTGAGTTCGCCCACATGATATGGCTTCATATTGATAAGGCTCCTATCATAATCACGGCATATTCTAGAAGCTTCATGCCACGTGTGAGTGTCCGGAAAATAGTCATAAAAGTCTGACCAAACAGTGCTGCCTAGAAATTAGAAAAAGGATGACCAAGCAGTGATGCCTATAGAGTCATTAAAAAGATTAAGGCATACAAATAGTTATGATTGAATGATAAAACAGTAATGCCTTACAAATGTAATAAACGATGACCAATAGCGATGCTGAGAAAAGTCATATAAGAACCGAACAGTGATACCTAGAAAAGTCACACAAAGAGAACCAAACAGAAAAGTCATTTAATAAAAACTAAACTGTGAGACCTAGAACTGCCATTAAAGAATAACCAAACAGTGAGGCATAAAAAAGTCATCAAAGAATGACCAAACAAGGCCTCCTAAAACTGTCATAAAAGAAGGACGAAACAGTGATGCCTGAAAAAAGTAATAAAAGATTGACCAAACAGTTATGCCTAGGAGAGTCAAAGGGACGACCAAGCAGCGATGCCTTGAAAATAACCACCAAAAGGATGACCAAAAACCAATGCCTAGATATTAAAATGATGGCAAAACATAAGGCTCCAGGAGCCTGAATCGCTCAACTAACTTAAGTGACTAAACTCCAGGCGATAATAAGTTTAAGAAGGTTCATCTTACAACATTGTTAAACTTGATACAGTATCGTATTGTTGATTGTAGTTTTGTTACGTTGTTCCGTGCATTTGTTATGTTGTGCCTTTTAAATTGTTTTATATTTGTTTATATCTAAAATTATTTAGTCATGGACTTTTCACACTTACGATATTCGATTGCCCTATTGATTCTTGATGATTTTTCAAACTTACCGTCTTTGGTAGTTGTTTTAAGTTTCGAAGAGAGTCTATTGTTTTATTAGAATTGAAATTCTAGTAAAAGACATGTATTTTGACCTCAATCTTTACCTAATTGGCTACATGAACGTCTGACCTATTCAATGATAACTTAATACCAGAAAGATACGCTGTTCTTAATTGTTGCAACAAATCACTCTCGTTTTTAATGATTCAACTAGGATAGGTCAAAAGTGATTAAGAAAGAATAAAATGCTTCCCACATAGGTCATTTGTCGTGACTTTAAATAAACGCATTTAACGTACATGTAACACTGATTTAGAGTAAACGAGGGAACAAAATTTAGCCTTATTAAATGGTTGAGTATTTACATTCATTTGTCAAAATTTTATTTTCACGTTGATTTATGTAATGTCAGATGTTCATTAATAATTACGTCGATGCATTAACATTTAAAGCTCAAATACCACTTATTTAGCGTTATTTTCTAATTAACTTAAATTGTCTATGCATAAAAAAATAGCTTCAGTCTTTTTTTGGCTGATCGAGTTCCAGCAATTGCTAAAAGGCCATGGTATTTGCGAAAGGATAAGTATTTAAAGTAAAAACAACCTACATGTTTTGTCTTCCTTTACCGGATTTGTCACGCTGAATTGACTATTAGCAACGCGACGGGTGTGCTTTAGCAAGCATGAACTGCTTACTCTTCCGGAGCACCTGAGTTCACTCTTGTTTCGACTTGAGTTCGCGTTGTTGATTGATATTCAGTTATTTTGTGTTTCCATGTTTTACATGTTGTCTGTTTTTGTCCCGTTCTTATTGGTGCTGACTGATTTTGTCTCTGCCCTTTCGGACTTTTGACTTTCGGATACCCCATTGGTGCCTCTGCTTCTTTTATGTTAAATGGTAAAAGTAGATGTCGTGTTATAATCGTCATCTGTTATCAGGAAAATAATAATGTATCCCATATAAATGTCTTTTATATGATGATGATATTATTTCAAATGCTGATGACGATATTTTTACCTTAAAAGCACCTGAAATAGCTTTTTTACTAACTATCATTTATCATTTAATTATTATCATCTTATGATAAAAAAAACTAGTTGACAAAAGCACGGAAAGGAAATAAAAAATAATGAGATGTGGAATAAGTGTACGCGACACAACCCACAATTAAACGGCAATTTAGAAAAAACACAATGGACAACCACCAGCAGCCTTCAACGAAGCCATTTGGCACTGCTTGTGGTTCTGCAATTGGCCCATGGTCTAAATAAAATGCATATAATTCAAATCCAGCCCTGAAATAGTCACAGATAGACCCCCTTCTTAAACAAGGAACAGAAAACACCAAGAAGACAAGTACAAACGAAAGCTTTGTCAAAGATTCCTGGCTTAGGACAGGCACATGTAATATGTGGCGGGGTTAAACTAGTTTTTTGGGCCCAACCTTCCCCCTATCAATATTCCAAGACAAAGCACAAAAACTAAACACACAATCAAAATCAAATCGATCAAAGTCCAATTCCAATAGAGAGAACCTAAGACAAAAACAATAACAAACAAAAGGACGGTAAAGGAACTCTCTATAGAACACTCGCTGTTACTGACAGCTAGCTGAGAATCATCAATCGACTGATGTAAAAAAATCAAACGTATCGATTTTGAATCCGACACAACACTTCAAACAATAATGATTTAGTGAAGTTTCATCACACAAAACGACACGCTTGATCGCTATAATGCTTAAAAATGACAACAGTAAAAACGTTTATGGAAGTTGTAAAGCAAGGAAAGTCAATATTTGTAAATTATTTCTGTTAAGGATGGAAATTCAATTATAACATACTTACATGGAACCAATAACAGTTTAAACACAATCCTTATAGCATTTGACAACTAAAAAATAATTTTAATGCTTAAATCATATTTTCAATAGCCAGTCGTAAAATGGGACCATTTATACTTGAAACTTCATAAGTAAAGGTATAGATCATGTTATGAATAAAGCTGATAACAAAATAACAAATATGGTCATTTTCTTAAATCAGGCATTTTGTAAAATGCCTGATATTTTAGGCATTTTATAAAATGACTAAGTCCTATCGGCATTATATAAATGCCTGAAAATATTCAGGCATTTTACAAAATGCCTGAAATATTTTAACAAATATAAAGAAAATGCCTGAACTGATTAAAAAAGAAATTGTCCTATGGGTATTGGTAGTCCTACGCACATATTAAATAACTTTGCAACTTGTTTTAATCATTGAATAAAGGTAATAACAAAACTACCGAACTTGAATGAAAATATATTCATAACTAAAGTTAAATTTATAGTCATTTGTAAAATCATTGCCTGACCATGGCAGATACACAATTTTCGTTGAGCTCAGAACATAAGTTTACAAACAAACTTTAAGAGATTTAAGATACTAGCAACGGCGAAAGAGATAATGAAGAGGGATATTATAAGATCCTTTAAAAAGTAAAGAAAAAGGAACCGAAAAGAATACACTGAACTATGACTATATCTGCAAAAGTTTGTTTATTAGCTCACCTAAACCGCTGGTTCGTGTGAGCTATTGCCGTCACTTGGTGTCTATTGTCGTCGTCAGTCATCTGTTTACAATTTTTCAAAAGTCGCCACACTTGACACCATATATTTTTTCCCGTGCAGGACAGGGAGGCGAAATGGCCCGCAGCATAGCCTAGTTTGTCGTCCGTGGGGGTTGTCATGTCTGTAACATGGAAGCCCTGACAGGTGACGTGTGCAAAGAGGTGGACAACCAATTAGTGCATCACATAGGCTAAAATTTCCGCTCATACCCACCCCTCCCCCGTTTCCTGTGGTTCTTCAAAATTGCATATTCCATATCATCATCATCCTACTTCATGTTCATTTGATCATCCTTTCATGTTAATCACCTTCAAATGACATATTTAGTGTTGCGAGGGCGTAAAACACCAACTCACCCACTCGCCTCTGAAACGACTGAACGGAATTTAGTAAAACTTGATATGGTTGATCCTTATGGATGGCGTCTTGAACAAAACAATTTTTTTTTCAATTTTTGATCCGTCAAAAAGCATGACAACCTTGCTAAAAATGGACGAGGTCAGATTACTGTTTTTAACTAGTAAATCAACAAGTATAAAAGATAGAGAAAAATCTGATGCAACCTTCCTTCATCAGCATCAAAAGCTCTACAAGTCTGCATTAGGTCGAACTTATCAGATGACTCCTTATAGGGATTATGACCATTTAAAGGTAAAAATTATATATGTTTAGCCTATAGATAAAAACGAATGCAGTTGCTTGCTTAGCCTTCAGCTTTTTGAGCTCTGCAAAAGTCTTTACTTGGTGGATGTTGTCAGATGAACCCTTATAAGGATTATTGTCCTTAAAAAGTATAAAAATAGTGTTTTTTCATGGTTTTGTCCAAGAGAATGATATGTATTGTGGATAGAGAAAAGCTTTTGCTTGCTTAAACCTTTCTTTACCTTATGAAGTTCTACAAAAAATTGCATTGTATGGAAGTTGTCAGGACTTATGACCCTAAAAGTTAAAAGTAGCTTTATTCTTGTTTTTGCCCTATGGAATGAAAGGTGGATAGAGAAAAGCTATTGTTTGCTTAAGCCATCATCTCATTATGCTCCACAAAAGTCTCCATTTGGTCAAAGTTGTCAATTGACCCTTTATAGGGTTAATATGTAATATAAGAGACCAATTATCACTTAAGGACCAGATGAGCGATTCAGGGTCCATGGGTATTCTTGTTTATCTAGAAGCAACCATTTGTAATATACGGAAGGGGGTAACTATGGCTATTTTCAAACTTAATATTAGCAATAAACTTTATATCCAGAATTTTTATTATTTGTATAATGTCTTTTTATTTAACATTCCGCCTTAATTCACATTTAAAATTGTTTTCTTGGTACTAAGAAGTTGTTTTCTTATTTCAGGCATTTTATCAAAATTTTCAATATTTTTTCAGGCATTCTGTTAAATGACTGAAGATTTTAGACCTTTTATAGAATGCCTAAAATTCGTCGGCATTTTATAAAATGCCTAAAATTTCCAGTCATTTAACAAAATGCCTATATCAAGAAAATGACTGTAACATATATACAAAAAAAAACCATAACAAGTCAAGGACACACCGAATAAATAGAACGCTACAATGATTTTCACCTAGTACAGGCGTTTGAAAAGAAATAAATGGAGCAATCTGCTTTTATGGCACCAAAGCTCTTTACGATCTTCCATCGCGATCTTAGCTTCTTATAGTAACACAAAATACATCTCGGCGGTAATAGGGATATTGAGTAGATCTCATTCGAGTGCATTAGCTACAATACAATTTAAATAAGCATGTATTGACATAATTTTGAATTATTCGTCTTTTTGCTGATAACGGTCGATGAACATTTTAAAGACTGTTTCAGATGTTTTTTAATACTGAGTAGAAACAAAAATTGGACAAGCCTATGATAAATCGTTAGCGTTGTGAAATATACGCGTACACTTTATGCCTGGTGATATAATTATGTTACTTTCCATAAATCAATCCAAATACTTTAAATTGTTTCTATTGTCGTAAACTACTACATGTATCTTAGAACTGAGAGGACCAGCCGAGACAAATTCGACATACAAAGTCCAATATGACGTGCGGTGGGACTAGTAACCACCCGAATGTTTCTAACCCTGAAGGATATATTTGAATAAATTCATTTAGCAAACGAAGCATTATTTACGTTAAAGGCAATGAATTAAGTAAGTCAGACTAAAAGCATCTCTCGTCTTTCATTTGTTTTTCATGATTAAATGAAGAAATTCCTACAAATTGGGAAGGAGGGGACAGTCTGTGTCCATTAAGATGCCAGTTAAATTATTATTTTTTATCTTTTAAATTTGACGGCTATGCTATTCAGACAATTAAAGAATAAAAAATAATTGTAATTCTTTAAGATAATTCAGAAACTATTGGAAATGTTTTGATTCAATTTTAAAGTTTTATGTGAGATTGATCATAGCATTTTTGTGATTTTGTGCTAACCTTAAGTGATTTGATCGAGTTCCGGACAAAGTTGGTAGACATATTTTTTATCTGCACTGCCAGATATATTTAACACATAATGGTACCAATTTTACTTAACTTATTATAATTATGTTGAAGAGAAAACTTGTCTATTCAGATAAAAAGTAATAAAGGAATTTTGACTGTCTCCCGTTTCTGGACAATATCAGTTCTTATACTCTCTTCTTTAACGTCAAAGCGCTGACCAGACCTACTGGGACTTGAAGAAAAATGCGTGCAATAAAACTTACCATTTTCACATCTTTCTGGAAATCATATATAAAACTTTAAAAAAGCGAAGATTAACAAAAAAGAAAATTGAAAAAAATATATCATTACGTTGGAAGTCATCGAAAAAAATTGAAACATGTTGTGAATTATTAAACATGTAATTTGTTGAATTGATTTTTTTTCACAGATAAAGTACTTGAATCGATCAATGCAACAGTTTTTGCGATCTGTCATCCATAATGCATTTGTCACCAATCAATCATCGATCCAGTCCCAATCATTCACCGATCCGTCATCGATCCGTCACCAATCCGACCGATCCCATCCGTTAAATGCATCCCACGATGCTAATACCGCCACGAGGAAGAATAATCCAAAGGCTATTCGTCCAAGCTTTCTGGTAAAACAATAGTTTATTTCCAGTAAACTGTCGATTGTTTTCCGTTATTTCGTTATCAAAACTAATCAGGTTATGTTTAATAAATACAAAAGTATATCTGTACTGGCTTTATTGGCGAACACATATGAACCAACGTAACTAATTAATCAGTAACTTTGAGGCAGACTCAAAAAGTCTGTATTATCACGTGACTAGTACCAAGTTTGGGACATTGGTGCACATTGAATTCTTCATGGAATTACAACAGGATCAATGTTCTGAACTGCTAATTTAATGTTGAAAAATTATTAAAGCCATCTTCACAAGTAAAGACTCCAACTTAAAAAAAATGACTCAGAGTTTTAAAAAGCTAACAAAGACGTGGATAACTGTTTCTTTTTTTTCTTTTATTTTAGATGGGAGCCCAATTATGAATATGAATGTTTTCTAGATCCTGTTGTTGATTAGACATCACGAGTTATTAAGGGTTTCAGTATTGGATCAAGTTAGTACTTAAAGTAAGTAATGCCTACTTAACAACACATTCATTTCCTGTTCCTACAATCTTAACAACAAAAATCTTTTCGAATAGTTGTTAGTAAATGGTATTGCTACATACTATGTTTTGGATCCATCGCATGAATCTGAAAAAAAAACAAAAAAACATATTGTTATATTAGAGATAATTATGTTCTTATTTTAATTGAATAATTTGGAAATAACAAAACTCAGATAAAGCTTAATAATCTGTGATAATTGTTCGGAAACACACATTTTAATTGACCAATCTAGATTCTTTTTCAAGGTAAATATACTGAATTTAGATTAAATTTATTGAATACTGGACACTTTGAGACTTTCATGTAATTTAGTATTTGTTCTTCTAACTAGTGATTTTTAATTTAAACAGCATTACGCTTTCTTTAAACTTTTTGTATAACTAATAGAAATGCACACATAGCAATTAATCCACTTGTATATCATGATTAACAAAATAATTAACGATTACCGAAGTACAGAAACTATAAAAATATGTACTTAATTAGTTGACGAAAAGTAAAAGGAAAACAACTATCAGTAAAACTTGTTACTATTAAAATTGATTTTATTTTGAAAAGTTTTGTCATGCGGGCATATAGGCAAAATGCGTCAGCCTTCCGTCTGTCGAAAAAGTTATTTCAATTCAAAGAAACATCTCATATCCCGTTAGTTATTCTATACGACAAAATGCCATATCCTGAAATAGATAACGCAATGTTCCTTTTATAAAAAATAATTATAGCTATATAAAAATGAAAAAAAAACAACACGGGAATGAGCCAACTTTTAAGGGAAATAGCACAATTTTAGTTTATTTTCTGATGACATTTTCATGTATGAATTATTTTTAAATCTATTTACTAGGATACCCATTTATTTTTCATACACTTATGACAGTCATTAATTAATAGAAAATTTTTGAGCATTGGAATTAGAGATTATATCAATTTTTGATATTTATTGTCTACTACGGTTTATTAAATTTACGATTGTGAACGCATTTATTTTTATGTTACTTTTATTTTTCTTTCTAAAGATGCTTTAAACAGAGGGTTCACTAAAGCAAATACGAAAAAGATGCAATGATTTCAAACAAAAATAAGTAGCAACAAAATCTACAAATTTGGGAACCGGTTAAAAAAAGTGTTAAATTAAGGGTTATATTCAGGGTTAGGGTTAAGGTTAAATGTAAAAAAAGGTTAAATTAAGGGTTATATTCAGGGTTAGGGTTAGGGTTAAATGTAAAAAAAGGTTAAATTAAGGGTTATATTCAGGGTTAGGGTTAGGGTTAAATGTAAAAAAAGGTTAAATTAAGGGTTATATTCAGGGTTAGGGTTAGGGTTAAATGTAAAAAAAGGTTAAATTAAGGGTTATATTCAGGGTTAGGGTTCGGGTTAAATGTAAAAAAAGGTTAAATTAAGGGTTATATTCAGGGTTAGGGTTCGGGTTAAATGTAAAAAAAGGTTAAATTAAGGGTTATATTCAGGGTTAGGGTTAGGGTTAAATGTAAAAAAAGGTTAAATTAAGGGTTATATTCAGGGTTAGGGTTAGGGTTAAATGTAAAAAAAGGTTAAATTAAGGGTTATATTCAGGGTTAGGGTTAGGGTTAAATGTAAAAAAAGGTTAAATTAAGGGTTATATTCAGGGTTAGGGTTCGGGTTAAATGTAAAAAAAGGTTAAATTAAGGGTTATATTCAGGGTTAGGGTTCGGGTTAAATGTAAAAAAAGGTTAAATTAAGGGTTATATTCAGGGTTAGGGTTCGGGTTAAATGTAAAAAAAGGTTAAATTAAGGGTTATATTCAGGGTTAGGGTTAGGGTTAAATGTAAAAAAAGGTTAAATTAAGGGTTATATTCAGGGTTAGGGTTAGGGTTAAATGTAAAAAAAGGTTAAATTAAGGGTTATATTCAGGGTTAGGGTTAGGGTTAAATGTAAAAAAAGGTTAAATTAAGGGTTATATTCAGGGTTAGGGTTAGGGTTAAATGTAAAAAAAGGTTAAATTAAGGGTTATATTCAGGGTTAGGGTTAGGGTTAAATGTAAAAAAAGGTTAAATTAAGGGTTATATTCAGGGTTAGGGTTAGGGTTAAATGTAAAAAAAGGTTAAATTAAGGGTTATATTCAGGGTTAGGGTTCGGGTTAAATGTAAAAAAAGGTTAAATTAAGGGTTATATTCAGGGTTAGGGTTAGGGTTAAATGTAAAAAAAGGTTAAATTAAGGGTTATATTCAGGGTTAGGGTTCGGGTTAAATGTAAAAAAAGGTTAAATTAAGGGTTATATTCAGGGTTAGGGTTAGGGTTAAATGTAAAAAAGGTTAAATTAAGGGTTATATTCAGGGTTAGGGTTAGGGTTAAATGTAAAAAAAGGTTAAATTAAGGGTTATATTCAGGGTTAGGGTTAGGGTTAAATGTAAAAAAAGGTTAAATTAAGGGTTATATTCAGGGTTAGGGTTAGGGTTAAATGTAAAAAAAGGTTAAATTAAGGGTTATATTCAGGGTTAGGGTTAGGGTTAAATGTAAAAAAAGGTTAAATTAAGGGTTATATTCAGGGTTAGGGTTAGGGTTAAATGTAAAAAAAGGTTAAATTAAGGGTTATATTCAGGGTTAGGGTTAGGGTTAAATGTAAAAAAAGGTTAAATTAAGGGTTATATTCAGGGTTAGGGTTAGGGTTAAATGTAAAAAAAAGGTTAAATTAAGGGTTATATTCAGGGTTAGGGTTAGGGTTAAATGTAAAAAAAGGTTAAATTAAGGGTTATATTCAGGGTTAGGGTTAGGGTTAAATGTAAAAAAAAGGTTAAATTAAGGGTTATATTCAGGGTTAGGGTTAGGGTTAAATGTAAAAAAAAGGTTAAATTAAGGGTTATATTCAGGGTTAGGGTTAGGGTTAAATGTAAAAAAAGGTTAAATTAAGGGTTATATTCAGGGTTAGGGTTAGGGTTAAATGTAAAAAAAGGTTAAATTAAGGGTTATATTCAGGGTTAGGGTTAGGGTTAAATGTAAAAAAAGGTTAAATTAAGGGTTATATTCAGGGTTAGGGTTAGGGTTAAATGTAAAAAAAGGTTAAATTAAGGGTTATATTCAGGGTTAGGGTTAGGGTTAAATGTAAAAAAAGGTTAAATTAAGGGTTATATTCAGGGTTAGGGTTAGGGTTAAATGTAAAAAAAGGTTAAATTAAGGGTTATATTCAGGGTTAGGGTTAGGGTTAAATGTAAAAAAAGGTTAAATTAAGGGTTATATTCAGGGTTAGGGTTAGGGTTAAATGTAAAAAAAGGTTAAATTAAGGGTTATATTCAGGGTTAGGGTTCGGGTTAAATGTAAAAAAAGGTTAAATTAAGGGTTATATTCTGGGTTAGGGTTAGGGTTAAATGTAAAAAAAGGTTAAATTAAGGGTTATATTCAGGGTTAGGGTTAGGGTTAAATGTAAAAAAAGGTTAAATTAAGGGTTATATTCAGGGTTAGGGTTCGGGTTAAATGTAAAAAAAGGTTAAATTAAGGGTTATATTCAGGGTTAGGGTTAGGGTTAAATGTAAAAAAAGGTTAAATTAAGGGTTATATTCAGGGTTAGGGTTCGGGTTAAATGTAAAAAAAGGTTAAATTAAGGGTTATATTCAGGGTTAGGGTTCGGGTTAAATGTAAAAAAAGGTTAAATTAAGGGTTATATTCAGGGTTAGGGTTAGGGTTAAATGTAAAAAAAGGTTAAATTAAGGGTTATATTCAGGGTTAGGGTTCGGGTTAAATGTAAAAAAAGGTTAAATTAAGGGTTATATTCAGGGTTAGGGTTCGGGTTAAATGTAAAAAAAGGTTAAATTAAGGGTTATATTCAGGGTTAGGGTTAGGGTTAAATGTAAAAAAAGGTTAAATTAAGGGTTATATTCAGGGTTAGGGTTCGGGTTAAATGTAAAAAAAGGTTAAATTAAGGGTTATATTCAGGGTTAGGGTTCGGGTTAAATGTAAAAAAAGGTTAAATTAAGGGTTATATTCAGAGTTAGGGTTAGGGTTAAATGTAAAAAAAGGTTAAATTAAGGGTTATATTCAGGGTTAGGGTTCGGGTTAAATGTAAAAAAAGGTTAAATTAAGGGTTATATTCAGGGTTAGGGTTAGGGTTAAATGTAAAAAAAGGTTAAATTAAGGGTTATATTCAGGGTTAGGGTTCGGGTTAAATGTAAAAAAAGGTTAAATTAAGGGTTATATTCAGGGTTAGGGTTAGGGTTAAATGTAAAAAAGGTTAAATTAAGGGTTATATTCAGGGTTAGGGTTAGGGTTAAATGTAAAAAAAGGTTAAATTAAGGGTTATATTCAGGGTTAGGGTTAGGGTTAAATGTAAAAAAAGGTTAAATTAAGGGTTATATTCAGGGTTAGGGTTAGGGTTAAATGTAAAAAAAGGTTAAATTAAGGGTTATATTCAGGGTTAGGGTTAGGGTTAAATGTAAAAAAAGGTTAAATTAAGGGTTATATTCAGGGTTAGGGTTAGGGTTAAATGTAAAAAAAGGTTAAATTAAGGGTTATATTCAGGGTTAGGGTTAGGGTTAAATGTAAAAAAAGGTTAAATTAAGGGTTATATTCAGGGTTAGGGTTAGGGTTAAATGTAAAAAAAAGGTTAAATTAAGGGTTATATTCAGGGTTAGGGTTAGGGTTAAATGTAAAAAAAGGTTAAATTAAGGGTTATATTCAGGGTTAGGGTTAGGGTTAAATGTAAAAAAAGGTTAAATTAAGGGTTATATTCAGGGTTAGGGTTAGGGTTAAATGTAAAAAAAAGGTTAAATTAAGGGTTATATTCAGGGTTAGGGTTAGGGTTAAATGTAAAAAAAGGTTAAATTAAGGGTTATATTCAGGGTTAGGGTTAGGGTTAAATGTAAAAAAAGGTTAAATTAAGGGTTATATTCAGGGTTAGGGTTAGGGTTAAATGTAAAAAAAGGTTAAATTAAGGGTTATATTCAGGGTTAGGGTTAGGGTTAAATGTAAAAAAAGGTTAAATTAAGGGTTATATTCAGGGTTAGGGTTAGGGTTAAATGTAAAAAAAGGTTAAATTAAGGGTTATATTCAGGGTTAGGGTTAGGGTTAAATGTAAAAAAAGGTTAAATTAAGGGTTATATTCAGGGTTAGGGTTAGGGTTAAATGTAAAAAAAGGTTAAATTAAGGGTTATATTCAGGGTTAGGGTTAGGGTTAAATGTAAAAAAAGGTTAAATTAAGGGTTATATTCAGGGTTAGGGTTCGGGTTAAATGTAAAAAAAGGTTAAATTAAGGGTTATATTCAGGGTTAGGGTTAGGGTTAAATGTAAAAAAAGGTTAAATTAAGGGTTATATTCAGGGTTAGGGTTAGGGTTAAATGTAAAAAAAGGTTAAATTAAGGGTTATATTCAGGGTTAGGGTTCGGGTTAAATGTAAAAAAAGGTTAAATTAAGGGTTATATTCAGGGTTAGGGTTAGGGTTAAATGTAAAAAAAGGTTAAATTAAGGGTTATATTCAGGGTTAGGGTTCGGGTTAAATGTAAAAAAAGGTTAAATTAAGGGTTATATTCAGGGTTAGGGTTCGGGTTAAATGTAAAAAAAGGTTAAATTAAGGGTTATATTCAGGGTTAGGGTTAGGGTTAAATGTAAAAAAAGGTTAAATTAAGGGTTATATTCAGGGTTAGGGTTCGGGTTAAATGTAAAAAAAGGTTAAATTAAGGGTTATATTCAGGGTTAGGGTTCGGGTTAAATGTAAAAAAAGGTTAAATTAAGGGTTATATTCAGGGTTAGGGTTAGGGTTAAATGTAAAAAAAGGTTAAATTAAGGGTTATATTCAGGGTTAGGGTTCGGGTTAAATGTAAAAAAAGGTTAAATTAAGGGTTATATTCAGGGTTAGGGTTAGGGTTAAATGTAAAAAAAGGTTAAATTAAGGGTTATATTCAGGGTTAGGGTTAGGGTTAAATGTAAAAAAAGGTTAAATTAAGGGTTATATTCAGGGTTAGGGTTAGGGTTAAATGTAAAAAAAGGTTAAATTAAGGGTTATATTCAGGGTTAGGGTTAGGGTTAAATGTAAAAAAAGGTTAAATTAAGGGTTATATTCAGGGTTAGGGTTAGGGTTAAATGTAAAAAAAGGTTAAATTAAGGGTTATATTCAGGGTTAGGGTTAGGGTTAAATGTAAAAAAAGGTTAAATTAAGGGTTATATTCAGGGTTAGGGTTAGGGTTAAATGTAAAAAAAGGTTAAATTAAGGGTTATATTCAGGGTTAGGGTTAGGGTTAAATGTAAAAAAAGGTTAAATTAAGGGTTATATTCAGGGTTAGGGTTCGGGTTAAATGTAAAAAAAGGTTAAATTAAGGGTTATATTCAGGGTTAGGGTTAGGGTTAAATGTAAAAAAAGGTTAAATTAAGGGTTATATTCAGGGTTAGGGTTAGGGTTAAATGTAAAAAAAGGTTAAATTAAGGGTTATATTCAGGGTTAGGGTTCGGGTTAAATGTAAAAAAAGGTTAAATTAAGGGTTATATTCAGGGTTAGGGTTAGGGTTAAATGTAAAAAAAGGTTAAATTAAGGGTTATATTCAGGGTTAGGGTTCGGGTTAAATGTAAAAAAAGGTTAAATTAAGGGTTATATTCAGGGTTAGGGTTCGGGTTAAATGTAAAAAAAGGTTAAATTAAGGGTTATATTCAGGGTTAGGGTTAGGGTTAAATGTAAAAAAAGGTTAAATTAAGGGTTATATTCAGGGTTAGGGTTCGGGTTAAATGTAAAAAAAGGTTAAATTAAGGGTTATATTCAGGGTTAGGGTTCGGGTTAAATGTAAAAAAAGGTTAAATTAAGGGTTATATTCAGGGTTAGGGTTAGGGTTAAATGTAAAAAAAGGTTAAATTAAGGGTTATATTCAGGGTTAGGGTTCGGGTTAAATGTAAAAAAAGGTTAAATTAAGGGTTATATTCAGGGTTAGGGTTAGGGTTAGGGTTAGGGTTAGGGTTAGGGTTAGGGTTAGGGTTAGGGTTAGGGTTAGGGTTAGGGTTAGGGTTAGGGTTAGGGTTAGGGTTAGGGTTAGGGTTAGGGTTAGGGTTAGGGTTAGGGTTAGGGTTAGGGTTAGGGTTAGGGTTAGGGTTAGGGTTAGGGTTAGGGTTAGGGTTAGGGTTAGGGTTAGGGTTAGGGGAACGCGGGATTTTAGTAACCATTTACCGTTCCCCTAATAAAATTAGCTACACCAGCGGTATAAAGCGGTAATTGGTAACCTTTATGCGGTAGATGGTTTCTTTTCGGCGGTATTTTTCCATTCCCGTTGCACTTTGGTTCGGGAATGGCGGGAAAATGGTTACCTATGGTAACCTTTTTGCGTGATAGGTTACTAAGGTCCAATGAAAAAAAACTAAGTCCAACTTTTTTTTGGACGTCTTAACAAGTTGAGTTTATTTTTCGTTTTAGACCATTTTGAACACTTTGAGATACTTTTGTCGGTACGTTTTTTTTTCTGATGTTTTTTCCTTATGATCATTAATGGTTGGCACGCTACCCTTTTTGTTGTAATTATATCTTCAGGTTCTTTGAATTTACAAACAATGGGTTAATATTAAATATATACCACATTAAAAGTCAATATCCTACCTCTGAACGTGTTGAGATAATACCAAAGTTGGGTAAGATAATTTATTTGCGGTATTAGGATTCATGTGTTTTTTTTAGCATAATGTTTCAACAATAACTAAATTCTTTATGAAAACCATGTCATAATTGTCTCAAAGAGTCGAAATATGATTTACAGCACCAATCTTCATGTTTTAGGATATATTTTGTTCAAAATCAGTGGGTAGTGGTTAACGCGTCGGACTGCTAACACCGAGGTTCGTGGTTCGATCCTCGTCAGGGGTGAAAATTTCATGAGCCGATTTTCCGGCTCTCTCTTGACACCATTTGCGAGGATGGTCTCAAGAAACGATGCTAGTCCTTCGGAAGGGACGATAAAAGGTTGTCCCGTGTATGGGGAGAGCAATACCCTGTGCACGTTAAAGACCCCTTTGTAGAGTTCGATAAGAGTAGGCTCAATGGGGGCCGTCTACAAAGGCCACACTCGCAAACTGCTAGCTGGAGAGGGATTTATAGAAGCATTAAGCTTGTTTCCCAATCCAGGATAAATAAATATGTTTAAACTAAAATCAGTGGGTTTTTTTTATAATTAATATTCATAATAAAAATATTACATTTTTCTTAATGGTAAAGTCATTAACTTATCGAAATGATTATAAAATGTTTTTTATTATCAAACCTAAGACTAAACTTTCCTAAAATTGTCATCACAGGGCCATGGCCTAATTTAACTCTGAACAACATCCAAGAAATTAGTACATGCATTCATTTGAGTCAATAAACATGCATATACATATACATATTCATGCAAAACTTATACTTACAAAGATACATGCACACATAAAAGGTTACATACATACATGCATATAAACATACATGCATACAAACATACAGACAGACAGACAGACAGACAGACAGACAGACAGACAGACAGACAGACAGACAAAAAACAGACAGACAGACACATACATGCATACATACATACATACATACATACATACATACATACATACATACATACATACATACATACATACATACATACATACATACATACATACATACATACATACATACATACATACATACATACATACATACATACATACATACATACATACATACATACATACATACATACATACATACATACATACATACATACATACATACATACATACATACATACATACATACATACATACATATGTTTATTGATTGTTTTATTTTTATTTTTTTTTTTTTTTTGGTTTCTTATTCAATTATTTTTCTTTTGTTTTCATATTTTTTTTTTCTTTTTTTTTTCCTTTTTTACAGTTTTGTTTTCATATATTCATGACATTCTGGCTACTTGTTAGCAATACGTAGCAACCAGTACTATACTGGTTGCAACACTTCCAATGAGTAAAAGCAATAGTACAATTGCAAATATGTTCCAAAAACGCTTTCCCTTGGACTTTTGTTCCAAATCCACCTCCACTATTGCCAAACGTGACAAAAGTTCCCTATGATTTTGATTCAAACATTCTACTGGATTTAATTCAGCCATTTCGATTTGGTTAGACATAATTGATATGAATAAATTGTGAGAAGCTAAGGTTATTGTTTAAACGTGATTTATATATAAATAACTGAAAAATTTCAAAAGATCTAGGATTTCTTGAAATTTGGAAAAACCAGGACTAAAAATAGAATATGAAAATTTACAAAAGCTTGCAATGGAAATTTCTGAATGATTGTGATATTCATCAAATATGAATTAAAACATAGGTTACATCTTTCATAATACAATTTTGGAAAAACCAGCATATTGAAAAATTTCTGAAAATTCCCAATTTAGTATTATGTTCAACAGTAAATTTCCTATTTTCATAGAAGTTGAAAAAAATTTTCCTAGATAAAGTGATAAGAAAATTGAAGTTGTTTCAAAGATAATGTCTGATAAATTGGATACTATTGTTACATTTGAAAATCTTGAAGACTTGATGCTAGTGTATGCACATGTCGTTGACCTTCACCAATGCCATTTAAACAAAAGTACATTTCAGATGTATTTAATGTCAAAGACAGCTAAAGATTGTGTTAAGACATTTTGTGATGTTCTAAACATCAAGTACAAATTGGAGTTTCATTAAATAAAGAAAAGAAATGAAGAAAAGGATATATCAAAATAAATAAAAAGTATAAAAAAAATAAAATAAATAATGGAAAATATAAAAAATGACAAGATTAAAATATGCACTTGCGAGTAGTGAGTTTTGTCGCTAATCTTTTGAAAATTTTAAACATCTGGTTGACTGGAAAATGAAAAAAAAATCAAAATTAGTTTAAAAAAAAAACTTTGGTATTTCTTTTAGACAGAATTTACCAAAAAAAATATTTGTATATCTTTTGTATGATAGAGTCAATTTACCGCAAAAGGTTGCAATTTACCGTTAAAATGTAATCATACACCGCAAAATGTAGCAATTTACCGTTAAAATGTAATCATACACCGCAAAATGTAGCAATTTACCACATCAATGTAGTCCATTACCGCCAAATGTTACCATTTACCGCACCTTTGTAGTAATTTACCGCAAATTTCCTTGTACCGCAAAAAAGTCACTGTTTACCGCATTAATGTAGTCGATTACCGCAAAATGTTACCATTTACCGCAGCAATGACGAAATTTACCGCAAATTACAGACGGTAAATGGGTACAAAGTTACCTTTACCGTTGCGGTAAATATATGCATCTTTGCGGTAGATGGATACATTTTTGGCGGTATTTCCAACTTTGTAGCCATTACCGCAACTATGTATTTATTTACCGCATTTTGTAGTAATTTACCGCATTATGTAATCATTTACCGCAAACAATCAATATTTTACCGCAAAAAGGTTTCTCTATACCGCAAATATGTTGCCATTATCCCATCTATGTATCCATTTACCGCATTTTGTAGTAATTTACCGCATTATGTAATCATTTACCGCAAACAATCAATATTTTACCGCAAAAAGGTTTCTCTTTACCGCAAATATGTTGCCATTATCCCATCTATGTATCCATTTACCGCAATAATGTAGTCAACGGTAATGTTAACATTGTAGCCATTTACCGTTATCGTTATGCGGTGAATGGTAACAACTTTGCGGTATAAAGCAACGTGTTTGCGGTAAAATATTGATTTTCTGCGGTAAATGACTACAAAATGCGGTAAATGACTTCGTATTATAGTTAAGAGATCAATTTAGGTGGTATTTTATATTTTATGTATTTTTTCTAGCTTGGTGTGCTTTAGATAGTTT
Organism: Arcuatula senhousia; assembly: GCA_963971305.1. NCBI lineage: Eukaryota > Metazoa > Mollusca > Bivalvia > Mytilida > Mytilidae > Arcuatula > Arcuatula senhousia. The sequence goes on along the minus strand of OZ020307.1, from coordinate 67,636,355 downwards.
ATACTTGTTTGTAAGATTATGAAGGCGCAATTGTATATGTAAATTTGTATGAGGTTGAAAATTATAGGTATATTTGTTTTATGTATGTTAGCTGAATATCTTTTCGGTAAAAGTTAAAGACTGAAATTCATCTTTTTCCTTTCCCTCAGAGCATTGCAACAAGTACTAACAATGTCACATCTCTTTTTTGTATTTGATTTGCGAACTTTGATTGCTTATAACTTTGTCATCTTTCAACTGGTCTTCAAAATTGAATTATGATTGCAAAGCTGATTTTTTTCTCTTTACAAAAAGTGTTCGGCAAATATTATGCAATGAAGTAAGCTTTATCCTACATCTCTTAGACTTGCTAAATATGCAAATAAAGGCCTATTTATTATTTTCCAGATGCAAACTTTGATTGAGTATAACTATGTCGTCTCTTACGTGATGTTTAAAACTGAAACATTATTGTTAAGAAAAACGTTTTCTCGAAGAAAAGAAATTTAAATCAAAGCAATGTAAGGCAGATTTCCTTACACTTTGAACATTGCTACACATACCAACATTGATCTATTTAAAAAAAAATATTGGATATGAAATTAAATTTTCTCATATGTCTGTAATCTCTTAATTTTTAGCCATGACTGTAAAGCTGGTTGTGTATGTGTGTATATGAGATTCGTATTAAGTTTTTTGATGAAAAACTTGAAAATAATGTTTTTGGAAACATTGGGTCTACCATTGCCATGTTGGCCACGTTGTCGAAACCATTTTTTGCTGATTTATCCCTGTTCCCTTGCTCCAATCGTCTCGAAAATTAAAAATTGGCCCCATAGGGGCATTAATGTATTACGGGCGAGCCAATGCAAAAAACCGCAAGTCTCTAGACAAAGCCGTTTTCGAGTTAGGTGTACCATGGGCATGCAAAATGGCAAAGGTTAATTGTTAACTTTAAGTGCTTGTATCTCGGTCATCTCTTGACCGATTTTAAAAATTGAACCATGATTGTAAAGCCAATTGTTCATTCTCCAGACCTAGTTTAGGTAAAGAAATGAACACGGTAAGTAAGCTTTTTCCTACCTCATTGAACATTGCTAACTTGTACAATGTCTAGACTCGGACCTGAAAGTGATGCAAGTTTGAGGCATCATAACTTTTGATCGGCGATAGGTATCCCGGTTCTGTAAATTGTGCTAAACGGCGCAAGTCGTGTTCTGTCGGTCACAGTAAAGGGATTTGACGTCGGTTGAGTACACACGAGACTGGAATTATTATCTCTTACGTGATGTTTAAAACTGAAACATTATTGTTAAGAAAAACGTTTTCTCGAAGAAAAGTAATTTAAATCAAAGCAATGTAAGGCAGATTTCCTTACAATTTGAACATTGCTACACATACCAACATTGATCTATTTAAAAAAAAATATTGGATATGAAATTAAATTTTCTCATATGTCTGTAATCTCTTAATTTTTAGCCATGACTGTAAAGCTGGTTGTGTATGTGTGTATTTGTGTGATTGTTTGTTTGTTGGTTGGCGAGTATGTGTTTGTGTATGGTTGTGCTTTTTTCCCATGTGTGTAATTGTGCGTGAGATTAAATGCAAGTTTGTGTTGACTTATGTAATATTTCGTATGCTTGTGCGTGAAAGTGAAAGTGTGTGTGATATTGTGTAATATTGTGTATCTATGTTTATGAATTTCGAATGTGTGTGTGATACTGTGCTTTTTTGTGAATTTCTCTGTGTGTATGTGTGTGGATGTGAATGTGTGTATGTGTGTGTAATATTGTGCATAATTGTATACTGGTGTGCAAAGTGTTGTTTGTGTATGTGATGTCATGCATATATGTGTGAATGCGAATGTGTATGTGAAATTGTGTATTTTTTGTGTATTTCTATGTTTGCGTGTGAATATGTCTGTGTGTGTATGTGTGTGTGTTTGTGTGTATGTGTGATATTGTGTATGATTGTATATTCGGTTTAAAATGTTGTATGTGATAATGTACATGCGTGTTAATTTGTATATTTATGTATTTGTGTGTGTGAATGTGAATGTCTGTGTAATATTGTGTATTTATGTGTATTTCTGAGCGTTTATATAATTGTGTGTATGTCTTTGATATTGTGCTTGATTTTATATATGTGTGTGAAGTGATGTGTATGTGATTGTGTATATGTTTTTTTTTGTGGTTTTGTATGTGCACGTGTAAAAGTGAAATTGCGTGTGAAATTGTGTAATTTTGTGTATTTAAGTTTGTGAATGCGAATGTGTGTTGTATTTTGTGTTTTTGTGAATTTCTGAGTGTGTGTGAATGTGAATATGTATATGTGTGTGTAATATTGTGTAGAATGGTATAATGGTGTGTAAAGTGTATGTGTATGTGATTGTGTACATGTTTTTATATGGTTTTGTGTGTGCGTGTTTGAATGTGAAATTGTGTATGAAATGGTGTAATTTTGTGTATTTTTGTGTGTGAATATGTGTTTTGGATATATGTGTGTAAAAGTTTTGTTTGTGGATGTGTTTGATGGTGTAAATGTGTGTTTATTT